>SJYX01006533.1:211705-255441 GCA_006410675.1 Oreotragus oreotragus
ACTCGGCGCCGCCCCGGCCCTGCCCGGCTGCCGGCCCCGCCTCCCCCGCCGCTCCGGGCCGCTCGCGAGACGTGCAGGGCCCGCCCGGGGCGCGAGGGGGCGCCGGGCCGGCGGGGCGGAGGGCAGGCCCCGGCCTGGAGCGGGCCCCGAGTTCCGCCAGGCCCCGGACCGCGCGGGGCAGGCCTGGCCCGACCAGGCCCTGTCCCCGGCAGGCCCCAGGCCCGGCTAGGCCTCAGACCGCTGCAGGCCGCCCGCCCCGGCCCTGACCCTCCCGCTGTCAGAGAGGAAGCACTGCACTTCCGGGATGGGGCCCGGCCTTGGCAGGCTGCCAGTGGACCCTGGTGGCTCTGACCTCCAGCGGGTCCTGAACAGATGCGGGGCCAACATCAAGTCTGCCCCAGCCCTGTCCACCAGACCAGAGTCTCGGTGAGGCCTGAGCCAGCCCAGCCCCAAGGAGAGGCGCGCCCCGCCCCCGGGTCTCTGAGCAGCGGTGGTGGTCCAGGGGAACCCACCCCACACGCTGTCAGTTTGGACTGGCCTGGGGATTCTTGGACTCCACGGTCCCCTCTCCTCACTGAGTTCCTTAACCTTTCTCAGACTCCCACTATTTGCTGGGCACTGACCTTGATGTGAGAGGGCATGGGGGTCTGGGTTTCCATCCAGGTTGCTCCTTCTGGGATGGCCAATTATAAAGCCAGGCGTCACCTGTGGGTGAATGTGTGGGGCCTGTCCAGCCCACCCTAGACTGAAAGCTGTCCCTGCAGCCTCCCACTCACTTAGGGAGAGAGGGGGGTTACCTGGTAGCTTACGAGACCCCTGAGCCCACCTCACTGAGGATCTAAGGCTAGTAGAGGGCCCCTGGACTGGGCTGGTGGACCTGGATGAAGCTAGCAGGCATCTGGTGGATAGTGGGTACGTCCAGCTCCCCGCTTAGATACGAGGGTCAGTGGGTGAGGACGCAGTTGAGGAAGCTCCTCCACCAGAAGTCATTTAAAAAAACCTGTTGTCCCATGGTGTCCACATCCTCGTTGCTCAAGGGCCCCTCGTTGGCACCCCTCTCTGTAACCTCAGCTAGTTCCATGAACCCATCCTCATATTTAGAATTTCCTCTTCATAATCAGCTTGAAAGAACAGCAGAGCCAGCTCTCTAGTGTGGCAGTCAAGGCCACTGACCTCCCAACGTGTCCCCAGCTCCATCAACTGCCACCCACCCTCAAGCCACACTCTCATCTTCCCTGTCTGCTCCTTCCATGTCTGTACCTGGGCTTTGAGCCATGGCCCCAAGCATTGCCCTGGACCAGAGCTCCAGCCTTCTGAAGGTAGGCCTTTGAGTCTGCCTTTTTCTCCAGGGCCTTGGCACTCAGTTTCTGATGGAGTGTAAGGAATTCCTTCGAAACCCTCAGCTTTCCTGACACAAAAGTCGGTGCTAATTGGATCCTATTTTCCTCAAAAGATTTTACAGCAGCTGAATGTTTTCACACATTTGTAAAGGGTACGAAGAGCATGTACGAAGACCCATCACTCTTCTGTTTGCAAATACACTGCAGACAGGCAGTCGGTGCTCTGCAGGGGAGTTGATTTCCTAGAAGGTGAGGGACATAAGCCCTGCCCAAATGGGTGAAACAGGACTTACAGGCTAACAAGACAGACCCAGAGTCCACAGGGCTCTGAAACCAGAGCTCAGAGACTAGGGAACAGGAAGGGTGTGGGCGGTGGGGGGGTGGGGAGGGAACACGGGGAGTCTGATTCAATCCACAGACTTTTGCAAACTGAGGGAGGATCCAAGCCACATTTTAGAAAGCCGGATCTGGCAGTTTTTGTGTACAGGGAGTTGGAGGGGGAGAGAAACTGTTGGTAGAGAGAGCACTTTTCCCTTTAGAATTCTTCTATATTTAAGAATACACTGAATAACCCCCATGGCCCCAAGAAAGGGTGAACAAGATGATTCAATCCAACCAACAGTTATTGAACACTTATGTACACAATGCAAAAGAAAATGGGAGACGCTTGTTAGAAGCAGATATTCCTGATTCTGGTTTTAAGCCACCCCTGAATTGAAGAAATCCAAACTAAACAGACACTGAGGAATGACTCCATTTCACATGCCTGCCAATTTCCTCAAGATGCAGCCTGTGACAGATGTAACTATATTCCAGGAAAGTACTTTCCCCCGTTTTCACTGTGGACTTTGCAGACTTCAACATAAATAAGGCAGGCCCCACTTTGTTTAGATAAGTTTTTATGAAGGTATTAATCCATGGCTTAGTATATACTTCACTGTCAATGAAAAATTCACCTAAATTTAATTTTCTTAAAAAAAATGAAAATTTAAAACAACTTACCAGGCTCTTTAATGTAACCCAAGAAGTAACTCATGTTTCTGACGACTTGAAACTGATTCCAAACTCAACTGCGTCTTCAGACTTAATTTAGGAATTGAGGAAAAGACTAAAAACTTCTGGAAGAAATCAGAATAAAGTTCCCAGGACATATTAGGAAGATTTTGGTACAGGTCACATTCTAAAACTTTTGTTGTTGTTGTTCTCATTAGTTATGTAATTTTTATACATTTGTGGTTGTTCAGTTGCTAAGTCAAGTCTGATTTTCTGCAACCCCTGACTGCAGGAACCCCAGGCTTCACTGTCCTTCACTATCTCTCTGAGTTTGCTCAAACTCATGCCCACTGAGTCAGTGATGCCATCCAACCATCTCATCCTCTGTCACCCACGTCTTTTCTTAACCTCAATCTTTCCTAGCATCACAGTCTTTTCCAGTGTAGGGCATATATGTGAATCTCAATCTCCCAGTCCATCCCAACCCTCCTCTCCACCTTGATATCCATACCTTTGTTCTCTACGTCTGTGTCTCTATTTCTCCTTTGCAAAGAAGTTCATCTAGACCGCAGAACATATTTCTTTAGTCATATCATATTAGATGGCTCTCCGTGTATGACATGTGCCTTCTTTCTGTGTTAATTTCATGCCAGAGTATCTATATAAAATCAAAAAATATAAGTATCGGTTCTGAAGAGCTTCAGGCCAGATCAGGCATTGGGGATGGGGCGGGAGGGGGGTGTGTGTGTGTCTTGAAGCAGATGTGGGGCATTCTGGATCCACCCTGGCTCCCATGGCTGCACATACAGTGTGCCTTGAGATGTATGCTAAGCTCTGGTCTTTGAACTTGACCTTGTGGCTACTGAAAGCCAGTGAACGTGCCTCAGTCAGGATCAACCGGAAGTCAAAGGAGGGCTTGTTCCTGGTTGAGAATGACCTGCTACTTCCTATGCCCAGAGGACATGGAGGAAGGCTTAGCTCCAACCACTCTCCATGGGGCAGGTGGCCTGGAAGTGACCCATCCAAGAAAGGCAGTGGGAGGTCTGTTCACGACCTCCCCAAAGGCTGCCTGTATCCAGTGTGTGCCCTTCATCACCACGCCTGGAGCTCCGGGAGCCTCCCTGTAACATTTAGTAAATACTGCATCTGACTTGCCAGCTGGAAGATTTGCAATCCTCAAAGGATTAAAAATTAACTAATTGCCATAAACATCACATTTCCCTAAATACTTTTTTTGAAAAATGCATGAACTTATGAGAAAGTTGAGAAACCAGTACAATAAACTTGTATACCCTTTACCTGCTGCTGCTAAGTCACTTCAGTCGTGTCCGACTCTGTGCGACCCCATAGATGGCAGCCCACCAGGCTCCCCCATCCCTGGGATTCTCCAGGCAAGAATACTGGAGTGGGTTGCCATTTCCTTCTCCAATGCATGAAAGAGAAAAGTGAAAGTGAAGTCGCTCAGTCTGTCCGACTGTTAGCGACCCCATGGACTGCAGCCCACCAGGCTACTCCGTCCATGGGATTTTCCAGGCAAGAGTACTGGGGTGGGGTGCCGTTGCCTTCCCTGACCCTTTACCTAGGTTCATATATATATGTGTGTGTGTGTGTGTACGTTTATTTGTATACATATAGGTATTTTTCTCTGCATCATTTAAAGTTAGCTGCATACGCTTAACTCTAAATGCCTGTGTGTATCTCTTAGAAACAGGGGACTCTAGCCCTCATGATGACAAGAGCCATGGAAATTTAACATCTAAATGTTATCTAATATATAGTCCACATTGAAATTTCTTTAATTGTCCCCAAAATGTCCTTCATGGCCTTTTCTTTTTAAATCCAGGATCCAAATAAGGATCAGGCGTTTTGCTGGGTTGTCAGGTCTCTTTGGTCTCCTTTAATCCAGAACAATCCCTGCCTTTGTCTTTTCTGACATTGACTCGACTCCCAGAAGGTCCCACCGCCTGGATTCGCCTGATTGCTTTCTTATGATTAGATTCAGGTTAAAAGTTTTTGGCAACTATGCCCACTGCGTTTCCCACGGCACCCCATCAGGAGCCACATAACCTAGGTGTCTCGCCTTACTGGCCAAGGCTATTAACTTGGCTTAAGTGGGGTCAGCCAGATTTCTTCACGGTAAAGGTAAGCGTGCCCCTTTATAACTGATAGAGTGGAAATCAGCTTCCTCTTTATAATGCATGGAGTGACACTCTGAGACTATTAGAATGTTCTGTTTCCTGACAACCTCTCCGCCACGGAATTCAAATCCAATAATGATCTCTGCCTGAATCAAGGATTGGTTACAATGTGGTTATTTTCCAGCTATCTCATCCCTTCTACACTTACTGCCTGGTGTTCTTAAGTAAAGAACACCATCATTTGTGGGGACCAGGGCAAAAATAAAAAAGCAGAGCCTCTTTTTAAAAAATGAGTTTCAAGATGGTGACAGAGCATTGAATCCAAAACGGGGTCTGTGTGACTACAGGGCCTGCAAACCCAGGACGCCGGCCTTGCCCCGCCATGAAAGGTGCAAGTGTTCTAGTTGCTCAGTTGTGTCCCACTCTTTGGCGAGCCCATGGACTGTATCCCACCAGGCTCCTCCATCTATGGGATTTCCCAGGCAAGAATACTGGTGTGGCTTGCCATTCCCTTCCCCAGGGGATCTTCCTGAACTAGGAATAGGGACTGAAGCTGGGTCTCTGGCACAGCAGGCAGATTTTCTACTGTCTGAGCCACCAAGGAAGCCCAATGGACGCAGTTAAGTGTGTATCTCTCAGTGTTTCTGCTCAAGCCATCTCCATTTAGGCAAGCGATTGCCTATCAGGCAGGCTCCTATGTCTTTTTCACATGTTCCTGTTGGGTGCTGTGTACTCTTGCCCTTTCGGGAACAGTAAGACAGTCCCTGGACTCATATTATCCCTTTCGTACCCCACGTCATTTCTCCAAAGAGCCCTGTTACCTTTTGGTTGGGAGAACTGCTGTTAAGAAAGAGCTTCTATTTAGAAACCCAGAGCTGCATACCAGAGGTGCTCACAGTTCCCTGGGTGTCACTGATCCTCTTAGAGGAGGGCAGTAGGATTTGCTTTATAGGGATTATCAGTTGTTCATTTCTACAATTCTCACCCAATAGCCTCCACTGACGATAAAGCCACCACATCAAGATTTTTTCCTTCTTTCCTTGCTCCTCTCTCCCTTCCTTGTCCTTAGAATGCATCCCATGGATATATCCAAATTTCCTTCACGTGTCTGTGGTCTATCTGATGTACATCAAGATTCCTGTTTCTGTCTATTCAACACAAGGGTTTGCTGGGTCAACTGAAATAATGCACAACATGAGGGCCGTGAGCTAGGTTCTACCTGGGCACCTACCGAGGACTCCAGCCCAGGACACAGCCTCTCAGCTCTGAGAAGTGCTCCCTACAGGTGGGGCCAGGGAGGTCAGTATACATGGCATTTTAGAGAAGGGGTAGGTGCAATCAAGCACTCTTATTAGTGGTAGGTTACTGTTAGTCACGAGGCACAGATATCTCAGTTCAAGATTTTAGCACTTTTTTAAGTATGTGAGAATCTATGCTCGTGAAATTTTCTCCTGACAGTATCTATCTGAGGGCCAGTTCTGCTTGCTTTCTCAGTGCACAGAGGGCCTCATTCCTGATCTCCACCCTGAATCCCTCTCAGGCTATACAGTAGCTAGGATTGGATGGTAGGCAACATTCTCATTTTACAGCTGTTTTGTGTATGTGTGGTTTTTCACATTTTCAGTTCTTCAATATGTAAACCATTTGTATGGTTCCAGAGATGAAGCTGTGAAAAGGAAGGCTCAAAGAAGTCCATCCCTCTTCACATTCTCCCACGGTAACCATTTTTATTACTTTTTAGTTTATAAAAAAACTTTCTTTTTGAAAAATAAAAACAACAAGATTATGTATATTCATGGATCTTACGCAAAAGACAGCACATTGCATAAAATCTTTTGCACTTTGCTTTAAAAGCACATTTTGTAATCTCATCTAAACTGTGTTTTTTACCTTTCAGGATCAGTTCGATGACAGAATGTGTTAATAAAAATGTTACTAGTGGAATCATTTATTAACAACCAAAAGCATTCCTTCTAACATCAGTTTTTAGGGCTTCTAGATAAAATGAGGGGCTGAATGAGTTCCCTGAGGTCCCCTGCTGTGCTAGCAGCCAAAATTATTCTCCCAGGAAGGGCAGAGTGTCAGATAGTAATGACCCTCACGTCTTGGGAACTAAACTTCTATTTACTTCTCAACACCAGCAAAATTATTTTCATGGTTGCAAAAGTTTTCAAGGGCATACTGAAAACCTTAGCCTGGGGACAAGGGGGCTGAAGAAAGTAAGAGAGAAATCATTAACAGACCAAACGTGGTTCTACATTCCTTGAAGCAAACCCAGCATATAAAATGAAGACGTATAGGAAAGCAAAACGAGGGGTCTGTGTTTATTTTTGATCAAGAAATCGTTTCTTCAGAACAAGACCCACAGAGAGTGAATTTATGGTTGTTTGGGCGGGCAGGGGAGCTAGGGATAGTTAGGCAGTTTGGCATGTACATAGACATGTACACACTGCTGTGTTTAAAATGGATGACCAACAAGGACCTGTTGTATGGCACAGGCAACTCTCTGCTCAGTGTTATGGGGCAGCCTGGATGGGAGGGGAGTTTGGGGGGAGAATGGGTACACGCATATGTATGGCTGAGTCCCTTCATGGTCCACCTAAGACTATCACAAAGCTGTTAATTGGCTATACCCCAATACAAAATTAAAAGTTACAAAAACCAGACCAAAACAAAAGAAATATTTTCTTTAAGAAAATCTTCATTTATTGGATCCTTTGAGATAGCAGGCTTCGCAAGTACCTTGAAAATGACTCAATCTTCAAAAACCTGAGTCACATTTTTCCCAGAAATGCTCTTGTGGAAAGCAGCACATCCATCTTAGTAACTAAATGTGGATCTCTTAAAAAGTGAAAAAGAACCCTGAATCTGTTGCTCATGATTTTGGGAGCTGAGCAGAGTGGGGGAAGGGAAAACTAACCAGAAATTGTTGGTTTTTTGTTTTTTTTTTTAAAGGCCCATGAGAAAGAAATCCAGTACTTTTTTTCTCACTGAATCTGGAAGGCTGCCTATTTTGGGCCAATTCCTAGTTGTGGATGGGACGTACAAAGACGGAGCAACCTTGCCTGTATCAACCAAGCAGGTTAAAATGCTAGGTTTCAAATAAGCTCACTTATTCCTTCTCAGTGATTTACAAAACTTGAGTGACATTAGAACCCAAACAGAGTAAAAAGCATTCCAATCAGGTCTGCGGTTCTCTTAACATTTTCATAAATTCAGTAACACTTAAATATCACCTACGAGGACCATAAAAGACATTCTCAAGTCTTTTTCTTAACACATTAGGGAATGCATAGTAAATATGTACTATAAAGTGCTATTTTTAAAACATGATTGATTTGTTATGTTATAAATTCAGCAGCAACATGAAACCAAGGACCATATATACCAAGAGCTGCACCCCCCTTTTTTTTTCAATGAGTGGCTACTTCTCATCTTTCAGTACTCTTGGAGACATAAACTAAGGACAGGGGAGGTGGGTGGGGAGCAGTGTCTGGTGTGGGGCACTTGGCAGTTGGAGGGGAAGGAGTGACAAGGGCTGGGTGGCAACCAGCACTGGAACTTACCAAGTTAGGTACCATGATCTGCCCTGTGTCTGCACCCCCAGTGAGGATTTTTTCCTGGCATTATTGTGCAGAAACAGACAACATGGGCCTCCGCAAGGCACTGTGTAAGTGCTGAAGTCCTGTGTAAATTTAATTATTAGCATGAACTGAAGGTACTGTCATCGTTTAACTCAGCCGACCTTTTAAATGGATAACCAACCTTGAGGCTTAATTGGATTTAAAAAAATCAATTTCTAGCCACTGCCTAGCGTAGAAATGAAGCGCTACATTCTCAGGCAATTGTAAAATCAGTTCTGCTCAGGACTATTTTTTATTATTTACAACATGAACATGACACGATCCATCTCGGCAAGCATTTTGTGTAGGCGCACACCTTTTATATAAACAAGCACAGACGGACACGTATGCACACTGAGGCAGGTCACCAAAGCAGCATTGCTGTCTGCTCAGTGGCAGCCTGAGTCATCGGTAGCAACCTCTTCCCATCAATTACACAAAAAACTGAACTCCGGGTAATGACATACCACTGTTTGCAAATCTCTTAGCCTTAGTCTACTCTAATCTCTGTAACAAGAAAAAAAAAAATCCTTGAAGCTTTTTACCAAATCACATCTTGACCATTAAGTCTTTCTGGAAGAAGGTCATTTAATTTTATGGAAAGAAATGAACAATTAAAAGGGCATAAGCAAAAACAGTGCTGGTCTGGAAATGACAAAGTTGAAGATGTGAGTTCCTGTCGTGGGTTTCGCTGGTCATGTGACCTTGGCGAGCCCTCTGCTGGCTGTCAGTTTCACCATCTGGAAAAGGGGGAAGTTTCGGGGGGAGAAGGGGAGTTGCTCTATCTCCCTGATCGCTGATGAAAAGGGAGGTCTATTATGGTGCCCTGAGTCAGAGCACTGAGTTAAAACACACACACACACACAAATACATGTGATTCCCTCAGCACTTCTTCTGAGAAAAAGAGATGAAATGATGCTAACCAGAGCCCTTCTGCCTCCACCTCCATTACAACATCTACAAAACGAGAGAAACAGTGATCGCTGATGGCGGAATTTGGACAATTAGCTACAAGCAGTTGCAGAACAACAGTTAACAAACAGAAACCGCTAAGCCCAGGAGTCTGTGTTAACGAAGCCCTATTTAAATGTGCATTGTGTTAAATGCCATCTCACTTAAGGGATCCATTTTAGGCAGATTATGGAGGTAAGATAGGGATCTGTGCAGTTATCCTTAACATTCAGGACAGGCCAGAAAGCTCATTTGGACAACTGGACAAACGATTATTTTCTTTTGCCTCAATTGACCAGATAATTGTACACAAGCCCTTGCTATCTGATGCTGTGGAATGTCCCTTTGTGTTATAAGAAGACTGGCAGGCTGTCGGCAGTGGTGTGGAGTCAGGGAGGGGTCTGCACACAGCTGATGCCCACTGTCCAACTCCAGGTCCTGAGTCGGAGGCATTTTCAGACCTTATCTTCTTTGGAAATGATCTATCATTCCCCATCATTCCACTTAGCCAAACTCTACCATTTCAAGGGACCCAAAAGATCTAGAGAAACTGTTTTTAAGTAGACATACCCTAAAATGTCACCCAAGAGTTCCCCCACCTAGAGCTCTCTAAATCTCTTGTTCCCAACCAGCAGGATGAGAGGACCTGTGAAAACTTCCTGAGACTTGAGAGGAAATCAGCCATCACCCACCTCCAAACTTTTTTTTGCTGAGGAATCTGGCCACTAAGATCACATCCGTGAACTTACAGGATTGGGGTGGGGGTGGGGGTGGTCAGTGTAGGACTCAAGAAAGGTTAACATCGACATGTGGAGGTTCCACATGCCCACTCAGCACCCTCATTACTTTCATTATCCATCATTTTGAAGAGGGGTGTTTTCCCTCAATTTGAAAACAAAACTAAACAAAAACATCAGCAAGGTGAGAGGTGGCATTTGGGTGGTCAAGGGAATTTGGAGAGAAGAAATTAGGTATTTTAGGCTCACACACACAGGAATCTACAACTTGGACCCACATGTCCACAGGGCTGAGTTTCAAAGTGTGACTGACATTAAACATACCAAGTCCTCTAAGTCCAAGAAGAGGACACTTAGGAAAACTAATTAATGGATCAGAGTACCAAAGGACTGTCCCATCCTCCCTACACCCAACTAATGAATGTTTCCTCTGTGGAGACAGGGAGCCGGTTTCTCCAGATGGTGTCCACATTTTGACTAGAATAGGGGATGCTGGTGATCAAAATTAAGCATGTAGAGTAACATGCTGATAAAATGAGAAACAAATGATGCCAGCCCAGGTGAGTCATGCTGTTGGTGCTACACGACTTCAGAGAGACAAACCAAGAGGAGTTCTAGGCTCCAACTCTGGGTTAGGATCAGAGTCCTGAGAGGATGTTCAGCACATCAACAGGGTCAACTGATCACGGCCTGTCCTACCACCAATGTGGGTCCTCGCAGCACAGTCACGCCTGAGGGCCAGCACCCAGGGAGCTCGCTACCCAGCAGACAATGTTTCCAATCACCGTACCTGCAGATGCCTGGAGGTCTACCTCAAGAGAAAGCCACCCCAACATCAGTGGGAACATGACCCACAAGATCATCTCTTGAGAACATGAGCCCAGGAGGGCACACATGTACAGCTAATTCTCCTGCAGCCCATCAGGATGGAGGGTTTCTTTAATGCCTCGTGTTCATTGTTCAGATGTGTCCAACTCTTTGCAACCCCGTGGACTGCAGGCCGCCAGGCCTCACTGTCCAGGGGATTTTCCAGGCAAGAATACTGGAGTGGGTTGTTATTCCCTTCTCCAGGGGATGACCCGGGTCTCCTGCATTGCAGGCAGACTCTTTACTGTTTGAGCCACCAGGGAAGCCCTTGGAAAGCAGAACTGACAGTGGACAGAGCCAACGGCTGACAAGCAAGCTGGGGGCTGTAGTTCTCGTCCAGCACCAAGGTGAGCGCACAGGAAGAGGTGGTTGTTTCTTTCACATTGTTCAGTGGGCTCTGAAGATACTGCATTGCCCTGAGCATGGGGCAACCTCCAAGGACCGAAAGTCTAGCTGGCCCAGGGGACCATCTGCAATCAGCTCACACATCCGTGTGTACAAACCCTGGGGTGTACCCAAAGACAGATGCCTGGTGCACCCCATCCCCCGATGGCACCTCCCACCAGGCACACATGGGTGAGAGTTAGCACTGAGTTAACACAGAACCATCCTGGCCTTTGAGAAGAAATACAGTCCTGGCTTTGAGTAATACTGGCAAACACTACCCCTGAAATTTTCAGATTAGCAGGGCAGGAGGAAGTTCAAGTCTCTGGGGGCCCGTGTGTTAAGAATTACTTCTAAACGAGGCACACGTAACTAGTTTTCCTTGAAGATCTCCAGTGCTTCTTGGTGTGTACATAAAGCACATATTTTTCCAAGAAATGTAATTATCTGCTGTTTTTGTACGAAAATCAAAGTGCCAGTCACTCAGTCATGTCTGACGCTTTGTGACCCCATGGCTGCAGCCCACCAGGTTCCTCTGTCCATGGGACAGTGGGTAGCATACTGATGGGTCCCCTTGAAAGCATTCATCAGACAGACAGACTCCCCAACACTGAGGCAAAGGCCTCAGCACACAACAGTCATCGGTCCCCAACAGTCACATAGCAGGCCAGGCTCCCCTGAAACACAGACGCACTTGAGGAAAACAGGCAGCCCATCATTAAAATTACTACTAGGATAAACAGAGTGTTCTTGAATCTGCATGATTGGTTTATTGTACAAAAAGTTTCCAGTAACAGTAAATTAGTTTTCTAAAAAGGACAACAACAAAAAAAATCGTTTTGGATGGAAACGCTTCACTAATTGCTTTATTTAAGCACACACACACACAAGTCTTATCTGACCAATTAGGTTGGAAGGTTTTTATTACCTTTAAGAAGCCATTAGCTAGGATAAAACACTGAAAGCACTTGTGTCAAAACAAATAAATAATGCTCTCTCAATTAGCAGAGACTGCGGTAAATTCGTTAGAGATGAACGCGGCTTCACGCCCAGGGCCAGCAAGTCAGCACCTCCCCCAACCCCAAATGAATAAAACAGGAGACAGTGGTGCTCAGTCCCCATCTGGGAAAGATCAGAAGCTCCAGGGACCTGACCGGCAACGTCTACGGGTCCCCTCTCCGGCCCCGGTCAACAGAGCTGTGCAGGCCACGTCCCAGCGGGCAGCGCTCCAGGCTGAGCCTGGAGGAGCCCTCCCTGTGGCTAGGGCAGAGCCAGGGGGAGCCGCCTTTGCCACCAGGGCCACAGGTGGGACAAGGAGAGAGAGGAGGGCCCTTGGGCGCCAGGACGCTCGTCACCAACTTCCCCCTCCAGCCTGCAGTGCTGCTGATCTGTCCCCAAGAGGCGGCGCAACACAACAGGAGAGTTTGGTGGAGCCTGGCAAGTTGGAACACGTGCTCCAGCTGCTGCTGGCCTGGGGACACAGTGATGGCAGCGGACGGCTGGGCTTCAGCTGGTGCTGCCGGGGATCCAATCAGAGCGGGCAGCTGTCTGGATCCCGCACAGGATCCTTCAAGCCATCCCTAGTCAGATTCATTATTTTACCCAAAGAAACTGGGTAAAAAATCCAACTAATCACCCTGTTCACTAAAAATAAATACAAATAAATAGTGATCCTTTCCTAAAGGATTACGTTCCTTCAAGAGTCAGTGAGCCTAAGCACTGGAAAAGCTCCCACAATAACCCTTAATGCCATCCCAGGCTGTCTAGGAGGGGAGTCCTTCATCTGGACAGCCCCCATCCTGGGAGCAGCTTGACTCCCTGAGCTCAAAACCACTGAGGCTAAAGAGCCTACAGCTGCTCTCAAGAACCAAGGAAGCCCCCCATTTCAGGGGCAACTGAGGAGAGGCTGGACCTCATTCCCGGCCTTCCTCCCTAGTAAGTAGCTGTCAGGGAATGCCATGCTACTTCCCGGTATGCTGGGGATGCCTTTAGATCACCCCACGCCCATGTCAGCAACCAGGAACCAGGGACTGCCCGGCTTCATGAACCACTTGGGACGGAAAGGCTGGGCAGTGGTCTGGGTTTTAAGCACATGACCTGTTTGGACAACTTGAATCTCGGGGTTTGAGTTTAAATTTCTGGAAATAACCTCAAAGTCAGTTCTAGAGAGACAGGTTATGTGACTGGTCCAAATAAAGCGTAGCACACTTAATGAAGTCATGCTCTTTTAAAACAGTTTACAAGAGGTAAAAACAATGGGAAGCCATCAAAAGTGACACAAAGACCATTAAAACTATTCTGGTATCTCAAGACCCATTAAAACATGAACAACTTCAGGTTTCAAAGTTATCATCACTTTCCACATTACTCCACAGGTCCAGGAATATGTTTGAGCACCATATTGATAATAGGTAAGTGAACAACAAAGTCCTGCTTTGGAGACCGGATTCATGCTCACACAAGAGGGGTTTTCTGAGCCAAGATTTTCACAAACGGCAGGAATATGCCTACCTTCTGGGCATGTTCAATGGCAATGGAAGGGCCAATAAATCAAAACACTGGGGGAATATTGTACTTTGAAATGGAGTCATGTTTGGTTAATAATTTGAGACCCACTAATCCTAAACGGGGTGACCCATTTAGAATGGCCTCCGTGTAAATTCACAGTCCATTAAATGGTGTCTGGCTTGAACAGGTCTTTATGTAGTTATTATATAAGTAATGGATTTAGCAAGGATGGTAGGGGACGAGCACGGGGACACACCGGCCAGCTCTGGTGACTTTTCCGACACTGCCGATTGCCCTTTTAATGTGAGGTTCTTTCAAACCATCAACTCTTGCATTTGGCTGGTTCTGCTTAGTAACCCCTTTCGGTTTACAGGAGAAAATGCAGTGCACAAATCTGAGATGAGGAATACTCCATTTACAATTAATTCAAACTTATGAAGCTGTTTTAACTGGCCCATCTAAATGTGTTAGTTAACATCAATGATGGTTTCTTATTTTTCACACTTTGTTACTCTGATCATTAACAGTGATGGAAAAGTTAAATTAAGTTAATGGGGAATGGATTATAAATTCTTAAAGGACTTCTCAGTTTGTTTTCAACTGGAAAATACATAGACAAAGATGAAGAGGCATTTTTGCCTCTACTCATAAGATTCTGGTACCAAATTTCTTAAAAACCAGATGGTTTAAAAAAATTTTTTCCAAAAATTCTTTTAACATGCTGCTCAAACATGACTGCTTAAAAAAAAAAAAAAAAAGTGCTATACAGTAGGGCCTTGCTGTCTGCCCACTCTAAACATAGTAGTAACAGTTTGTGTCTACCAACGGCAAATTCCTGGTCCAGCCCTCTCCCTTCCCCGCTCCCTGCTCGGCAGCTGCAAGTCTGGTCTGTGTGTCTGTGATTCTGCTTCTGCTTTGCGTATGGGTTCATTGTGTCATATTTCAGGCCTCACATCTAAGTGATGTCACACGGTACTTGTCTTTCTCTTTCAGACTCGCTTCACTGTATGACACTCTAGCTGTATCCACGTTGCTGCAGATGGCATTGAATCACTCTCTTTACGGCTGAGTAATATTCCATTGCATGCACGCACCACATCTGTTTTCTCCATTCATCTGTCTATTGGCATTAGGGCTTCCCTTGTGGATCAGCTGGAGAAGAATCCGCCTGCAGTGTGGGAGACCTGGATTCGATCCCTGGGTTGGGAAGATCCCCTGGAGGAGAGAAAGGCTACCCACTCCAGTGTTCTGGCCAGGAAATTTTCCAGGCAAGAATACTGGAGTGGGCTGCCATTTACTTCTCCAGGGGATCTTCCCAACCCAGGGATCAAACCCGGGTCTCCTGCATTGCAGAAAAACGCTTTACCATCTGAGCCACCAGGGATGACATATATATATATATATATATATATATATATATGTATGTATATGTATATTATATGTATATAATGTATATTATATATACATTTTTTTAAAGATATTCTTTTCCATTATGGTTTATCCCAAGAGTGTGGATATAGCTCCATGTGCTATACAGTAGGGCCTTGCTGTCTGCCCACTCTAAACATAGTAGTAACAGTTTGTGTCTACCAACGCCAAATTCCTGGTCCAGCCCTCTGCCTTCCCCGCTCCCTGCTCCGCAGCTGCAAGTCTGGTCTGTGTGTCTGTGATTCTGCTTCTGCTTTGCATATGGGTTCATTGTGTCATATTTGAGGCCTCACATCTAAGTGATGTCACGCGGTACTTGTCTTTCTCTTTGAGACTCGCTTCAGTGTATGACACTCTAGCTGTATCCATGTTGCTGCAGATGGCATTGAATCACTCTTTTTACGGCTGAGTAATATTCCATTGCATGCATGCACCACATCTTTTTTATCCATTCATCTGTCTATTGGCATTAGGGCTTTCCTTGTGGTTCAGCTGGAGAAGAATCCGCTTGCAGTGCGGGAGACCTGGGTTCGATCCCTGGGTTGGGAAGATCCCCTGGAGGAGAGAAAGGCTACCCACTCCAGTGTTCTGGCCAGGAGGAGTGCCAAGGAAATAACTTCCCATAATTCAAGATATTCCAAAATTCCAAAGTTAAGTCTTTTACACCAGCTGAGCTCTGTCATTTGTTTAGTTTTTCCTTTTGTGAGGATCTAGTTCAATATATTCCGGTTTGCAAGTACTGTCTGTAATATTGAGTTTGTCAGCTTTTCAAAATATGAATATTTTCACCATTCCATTCTTATGATTATTTTGATTCTAAATTTCTAACTAATTTTGAAGCAAACAGAATCTGAAGAGGACTCTGGTACTTCTTCAGCAAATTTGCATCTTCTGGTGGTCTGTCTCCATAATGGATTGGAAAGATCAACAAACATTTTGTACAAGTTACATATTTAAAAAAACTGCACATCTGGTACCTAACATCTCATTAAACAATCATTTCATATTTTCCTCTGTTATTGCTGGTAAAAGGGGCTTAATTCCAAAATAAAAAAGCTTTTCTGAACCATGCAAACAGCTGTATGCATACATACATAAACCATACGATAAATGACAAAAATACTATAGACTACTCTCTAGGAATTTGATTAATCACCTGGTGTTTTCTGTACACATTTACCAAACCACAAACAAAATTTCCCCCATTTCCTGTGTCCTCACAGCTTTGTGAATCTATCAGAGAAGGAGTTTGCTGTACCTCGTCTTGAGGTCAGAGAGCTTTCTGTTTTAGCAAGCTCAAGGCATGCAGGCTTTGAAGAGAAGCTGAAGCTGGAAAGTATTGGGAGTAGAGAGACAGGCTGGTCACTGTCTTTCACATTTAACCAGAAGTTTCATTGCACCTGGTGCTTCATTGCATCCGGGCCTCACAAACACTAGACCAGATTATGGTAGAAGCTACAAGCCAAGCAAAAATCTGCCAAACACAATCCAGCTCATCTTCATAAAATAAATAATAAAATCATGTCCTTAAAAGGTCTGGATAGATGTTAAACTGGAATGAGTGACAGGACAGCAGGCACAAGCCGGGACTGCCCTAAGCAGAACCTGGACACATGGTCACCCTTCTCAGGAAGTCTGCTTGTACTTCCAGCTGTAACTCAAGAAAACCACTTTTTTCTTTTTACCCAATTATCTTAATTCACTGATTTGGCACAGGAGAAATGCTCATGAAATTGATATGGTCAGTTTTTATCTCTAAAATGACTGATGCACTCATCCATCAAACCCTACCGATTTGACCTCCCAGTTCCTTTTGTTTTAGAAAAGGAATTTTAATGAATTGTTTTCCCAGAAACATAAATTAACATCCAATGGCCTTGTGTAAAAGCAATCAATCTGTTACCCCAAGTAACAATCTAAGTGAAGCATTCAAAGGGAAAATAGAATGGAACCTAGTGAGGAGAAAACTTATGTTTTGATGTGGGAGAGTTCAGATATCCTGGACTTATTCTGTCTTGTATGGAGAACTAAATAGATGGTATTAGGGGGCATAGCTTTTCAAGGCCCCAACAGATTGAATTAAGGTGTGTGGCCTAGAAGTGTTGACATAAAAACTGAGATTTAAACAGGGTATCCACTAAGGACAAACTGTGGGGAATTGTGCTAATTGTAGCAGCTGGTGGGATGCTATATTGAAATGCGAAGTGAAGTTTAGATGCTGTCCTGCCTGACTCTGAGACCCCACGGACTGCAACCCACCAGGCTCCTCTGTCCATGAGATTTTCCAGGCAAGGATACTGGAGTAGGTTGCCATTTCCTTCTCCAAGGGATCTTCCTGCCCCAGGGATCTAACCTGGTCTCCTGCAGTGCAGGCAGATTCTTTACCAACCTAGCTACAAGTGTTAAAAGCTTTACATTCAATTACCTTTACCTCCCTGTCACTTACTACAACCCTTTAACATTGCTAATTTTCTTATCTGCAAAACAAACATGCTAATATCCCCAGGGGAGAGAATTTAAGATTAAAAAACACAATGGAGCATAATTGGCCCTCAAACAGTATTTGTGGAATTTAAAATTTTGAAAACTAATTAGACGGAAACAAAAAATTGGAGAGGAATTAAATGCATTGTAAAAAAAATATTGTTAGCAGCATGTGGGTATGTAATATACATTCTTAAGAGAATGACTGCTAATTATATTGCATTTTTGCTTCCATTCTTGAAGCTATTCTAGACGCCTATTGCCTGTATGGGTGTTAGTCACTCAGCCCTATCCAACTCTGTGCGACCCCAAGGACTGCGGCCCGCCAGGCTTCTCTGTCCGAGGAATTCTCCAGGCAAGAATACTGGAGTGGGTTGCCATTCCCTCCTCCAGGGGATTTTCCGGACCCAGGGATCAAACCCTGGTCTCCTGCATAGGGAAGTCCTATTGTGTGTAACCTAAGGGTAAAAAAGTTGATTAAACAGCACAATTTTAGGGAAAGAATTTCAACAATGAAATTTCAATGTGCAAGTTAATGGTTTGGGAAAGTAGCTTTTCAAAGTTGTTTGTTTATTGTATTTAACTTACAGGGCAAACTACTTTTGTTTATTGTTTTGATTTCTCCCAATTAAGGACTCCTGTAGTTTGAGGTGGGGGGGGGAACACGTCCCAAACATGAGTCTGTTCACAAAAATAACGCACAGTATCAACTTTAGAAAGCAAATCTTAAGTCCCTTACACTGTTACTTTTCTAGAGGCTGTGTCTGAACGAACCCCTTGTTCCGTCTGTGCCGAGCAAGCCCAGGCGGCCTCTCTACACTCCTCTGCCGGAAAGCCACTCTGAGGTGCTGATCAATTAAGAGATCACCTTTGTAGTCAGGGAAGCAGCTACTGCACTACTGTATAAGCAGAAAGAACTGCACTCCCTGCATGCTGCTGCTGCTGCTGCTGAGTCGCTTCAGTCGTGTCCGACTCTGTGCGACCACATAGACAGCAGCCCATTGGGCTCCGCCATCCCTGGGATTCAGAATAACCTTCTGCTATGCACTCCCTGCATAACAGAAGGTTATTCTGATAAAAACCATATATCCTCTTTACTGTTACGTCATAAAGAGGCATCAAAATTCAAAGCAAAAATCACCAGTTAAGACTTAATGTAACTACTAGGGACACGAGGGACTTCCCTGGTGGCTCAGATGGTAAAGCGTCTGTCTACAGTGCAGGAGACCCGGGTTCGATCCCTGGGTTGGGAAGATCCCCTGGAGAAGGAAATGGCAATCCACTCCAGGACTATTGCCTGGAAAATCCCATGGACAGAAGAGCCTAGTAGGCTAAGTCCATGGGGTCGCAAAGAGTCGGACACGACTGAGCGACTTCACTTCACTTCACTTCATTTCGCTAAGGACACCGAAGGAAATGGAAACCAGGCCCAGAGCAGTATGCATTAATGGTCACGGAAGGACTAGGATGGGGAGCGCAGTGAGCGTGCTCTCAAAGTGCTAGGGGAGAAGATCTGGTGAAAATGTTGGTCCTAGACAAGCGCCTAGTGAAGAAAAATGGGGCTAGGTTTCCAAACCCCACCATGTACCCGAGACTCTGGCCGCTAACGCTCTCTCCGTGGTCATTCCCCACTTTCCAGCCTCCTGCCCATCACCCGTGGCCACCTCCAGCGGCGGCCGCTCGCTCAGTGGTCATCACCAGCATCACCCAGTGGCCCCCCTCCTCCGCAGAGGCATCTTCAGACTCCACCTTCACATGAGTCCCATCTCTCTTCTGCTGCTCTGCCCCTCTCCTGACGCTTCATCCCTCATCTCTGCTCCTTGTTTGCTCTGTTCCTTTTCATTTTTTTCTAGGCTTTCCAGCAGAGAACCCACACCGATATTACTTTAAAAGCCTAAAAACCGTAAGTAAAACTGAAAAGAATCACTAGCTAAGTATAACACTGATTATACCTCGCCATTTGCTCATTCTTCCAGAAAGGAAATGAAGTGGGAAACTCAACTGTTTGTGTAATAAAAATTTGTAACTTTCCTTGGGTGCCATATTGTTTACATTTTCAGTAAATTTTAAGACAGACACAATTTTTTTTTCAGAATATAAGATTTTAGTAAAGTTTATTCATTAAACAGATTATTATTAATTATTCCTAAATCATCTTTAGAAATAAATATCTAAAAAAATAAAAGCCTAGAAGTTATTTGTGCTTAATATATGATCTGGATATAATTTTGAACCACATTTGTCAAATTCTCAATATAATCTTTTCTGTCAAGCTGATCCTTCAGGCTTAATCTTATTTTCTATTTTTATTTATTTCACCCATTTTTTTGTTTAGTTTGTATTTTAATAGGAAACTGATTTTATATTATTTTATTGAACTATAGTTGATTTATAATGTTGTGCTAATTTCTGCTGAAGAGCAAAGTGACTCAGTTTTATATATATATATACATTTTTACTAGATATTCTTTTCTATTATCGTTTATCACAGGAGATTAGATAGTTCCCTGTGCTATGCTATGACTGTTGCTTACCCACTCTGTAAGCAGATACAGACAGTGAGCATGCTCTCAAAGTGCTAGGGGAGAGGATCTGGTGAAAATGTTGGTCCCAGACAAGCGCCTAGGGAAGAAAAATGGGACTAGTTACTAGTCTGTATCTAGTAACCCCAAATTCTGAGTCCATCCCTCCCTTCCTCTGATCCCCCTAGGCCACCACAAATGAGTCTGGGGAGCTGATTTTACTTTTAATCAGTTACTTGTATCTCTGAAAGAGGTTTCAAATTAGTTTCTGGAAAAATGTAAGGAATAATTTGATTAACTAGCTGTTAAAAAAATAAGAAGCCTTAGTAATGCATTCAACAAGATATTATATTCCTCAGTTCCACAATAAAAATAAATTCTAAAGTGTTCATATCACATGAGAGTTTATAGTGAAATAGTTTCTTAAGAGATCCTACTCTGATCGACTTCATTGTTAATTGCGGCTCTAGATCATGAAATCAGCCCTGAATGTTCACTGAAGGGGCTGATGCTGAAGCTGAAGCTCCAATACTTGGGCCACCTGATGCGCAAGGTTTTCACTGGAGAAAACCTTGATGCTGAGAAAGAGCGAAGGCAGAAGGAGGAGACAGTGACAGAGGATGAGACGGCTGGATGGCATCATGGATTCAACGGTCATTGACTTGGGCAGATTCCGGGAGATGGTGAGGGACAGGGAGGCCTGGCGTGCCGCAGTCCATGAGGTCACAGAGAGCTGGACATGAGGAGCAACTGAACAGCAACTCTCGTGAAAGCAGCTGAATGAAACCGAGTTCATCGGAATAGAAAGGACTGCTCACTTTTAAAAGTTAACTGATATGTCGATTGACTGACTGGTTGACTTCTGGCTGTGCTGGGTCTCTGTTGCTGCACAGGCTGGCCTCCGGCTGCCGAGAGCAGCGGCTCCTCTCTAGCTGTGCTCCGGCTCCCCACGGCGGCGACTTCTCTCACCGTGAAGCGTGGCTGGCGGGCTGCCTAGCTGTGGCCCATGGACTCAGCAGCAGTGGGCCCTGGGCGCTAGAGCACAGGCCTGATACTCGTGGGGCGCGGGCTCAGCTGCTCTGCAGCATGTGGGACCCTTCCAGATCAGGGCTCGAACTTATGTTTCCTGCATTGCAGCCACCAGGGAGGCCTGACCACTCACTTTTTAAACAGAAGCAGTATTATCTGTCTCTTATACACATCTAGATGTGTATAAGTGACAGGGGTGGAGGAGTATGGTGGCGAGGGTCCCCGTTGTACAGGGACTGGAGAGAAGCCGCCGCTGCTGGCTGGGAGCCCCCAAGGTTTGGGGCCCGGCCGTCCGCGTGCCACCCAGCCCTTCCGCTTCTCGGGGCAGTTTGGCCCCGCCCCGGGCTCCTCCTGGCCTTGGGGACGGGGTGGGGGTGGGAATTGGGAGTGAGCGGGTGGGGAGGAGTGGCTGCGGTCCCCGCGGTTATTTCCTCCTCACTAGCCCTCACCCCCTTACTCTAATCCGAGACTTCACTTACCCTCTTCACCAGTCCCCACCGTACAGCACTGGTCGCCAGCTCCTCAGCGCTGCTGGTACATTTCAAAAAAAAAAAAAAAATCACCAAAGCGAGAACTCATCTCTATTCCGCAGCAGTATCCAAGGTCCTTCACGTCTTGACAATGAAGGAAAACAGATGCCCCTTCCCCTCGCGTGAGCATGACCGGGCCGAGGAGTCCATGGGACTGCCGCCACCCCGGAGAGGCCAGGGCCGCACCTCCGCCAGAGCCCACGGGCGCCGGGCCGCGTGCCCGGGTCCACGCACCGCACACACTGGCCCAATGCTGCTCAGCGAGCCTTCACGCCGACGAGGACAACAGTGAGGATGATGATGATGACGAGCAATATCAGGATCACGAGCATCTTCCGGTTCTTCTTCTGATACTGCTCTGCCTACAGAGAGAGGAGGGAGAAGAGGTCGTCATTTTCTCCAAAATCAAGTATGGCTCGTTTCTGGTGCTAGCTTCTGGCTGTACCCGCACACCCGACACCTCTGCCACCGGCTCCATTATCACAATCGCTGCCATTAACTCCTAGAGTTCAGCTGACTCCCGTGACCTCCAAGTCCCCTACCTACAGGCTTCATGAAGCACCTGCTTGGAATCCACCATCACCTGAGGGCCGTGGGAGAAGTCCAAGGCTCTGCCCTCAGCTCCACACAGCCTACCTCTCCTTACATCCCCCCTACTGACCCCAAGGACCCACTTTCTATGGAAGCCTCTCACTTCCAGACATGGTTCTCTGGAGGAACGCACAGCTCCTTCACTGAGAAGTCAAACTTCTGGCTCCAGTGACCCCAGCCAGAAGGGGGAGAAGTGAGAGCCCCAGAAAAGCTCTTCTACCTCCTCTGAGTCTGCAAACAAGAAGAAATTCATCCATGGAAGTACTGAATTGGCCAAAAAAGTTCATTCAGGTTTTTCCATAAGATGCTACAGGGAAACCCAAACAGACTTTTCCACCAACCCAACAGAAAGCTGCCCCGTGGGGTCAGGTGCAGAAAGAACCCACCCGAGCTGAGTCATCCTGTGTGGCTAGTGACACACGCCTATCGTGCAGGAACGTGACCCAGAGAAAGGAGAGGGGAGGAGAGAGGAGCGAAGGTGTCCCTGACCACGTGCTGCTGCTGCTAAGTCGCTTCAGTCGTGTCCGACTCTGTGCGACCCCACAGACAGCAGCCCACCAGGCTCCCCTGTCCCTGGGATTCTCCAGGCAGGAACACTGGAGTGGGTTGCCATTTCCTTCTCCAATGCATGAAAGTGAAAAGTGAGAGTGAAGTCGCTCAGTCATGTCCTACTCTTAGTGACCCCATGGACTGCAGCCTGCCAGGCTCCTCCGTCCATGGGATTTTCCAGGCAAGAGCACTGGAGTGGGGTGCCACTGCCCTCTCTGCCTGACCACATGGGGAGAGCACACTCCCCACACTTCTGTGGACAGCACTGCCTCATGGCAAAGGTGTAAGTGAAAGTGAGGAGACAACTCGAGGGCAGCGCCTGCCCAGAAGGCCCAGCCTCCCACGCCCACTTCCTCCTCCCCGCCAGCCTTCTGACCAGCAGTTCTGTGTCCTAACTGAGCCCGCCCACCCACAAGGAGCCACTCATCCACAGGAGGAAACCTCAGGACACATTCACCCGTCTGGAGAGCCTGGCTCGGAAGAAGTGACTCCAAGGCCCCACCAACCTCAGATGAGCTGACTGCCAAGGCAATGGCCAGCCAAGCCCAAGAGAGGACAGAACGTGCTCACTCTTGTAGTCGGTAACCACCACTGAAGCCGACACCAGGTGATATACTTTAAAACCTTTCAAAATGATTTATAAAGTTGAACCTTAAACAAGTTTTTTAGTTCCCACTAGGTATGTACACCCCCGCAGAGAAAGCTTTTCCCTTTATCTCTGTTGTATTACAAAACATGTTTTGCTAGTTTTAAGAAACTTCAAAACTGATGCATAATTCAACAGCATATGAAGGCCCAGATATTACAGTGAGAAACTAAAGTTAGCTTTCACGTTTTTAATACATAAAATGTAGCAACCAAATGAACCAAATGCTTAAAAAAATTAAAAAGCCTCCTGTGTCCACAAGGCAGACCTCTTTCTCAGTGTCTGCTGGCGTCCCACCCACTCCCGCCCTGCAAATGGTAACAAGCATATAGAAGAGGAAGGTGAAGGTTTCTGGTCAGACCTGTGCAAGGCCTCACCTTCCGTAAACCTGACACCACGGTCAGGTATGGTCACCTCTACCACAGGAAGCAACTGGTCTCAGAGAAGTGACTGAGAGGTACATTAGCGAATCAAGAAAGTGACCATTACACATGGCTAGGAGTACTGCTATCCCTGAGGAGATGGACAGAAGTTATTTCATCTGTGAAGTATTTCATTCCCTCTAAAGAAAACATGCACCCAATTATATACGAGAGTCACTCAGCAGTGTACATGTGTGTCTCTCATGGTTGATTACAAGGTTTTTAAAGATGTTTTCCATTTATTTTTAGCAAATATCATGAAAAACATTCTGGAGACAGCCATCGGATTATTAGCAAAGAATGAGAAAGCTAATACCCTCACTTCAACAGATGACTCTCTCCTCAAGGTGGTACACAGATACACTGTGGTAATTAAGAGAGAAAATTAGATTTTTATCTTCTCCAGAATGAATCCCCACCAGTAATTCATCAGAAAAGTATCACAACAAGGGAGGCCTGAGTCAGCAGCTACCAGCAGACAGAATGCGCAACACGGATTTTAACAAATACCCACTCAATCGATTCCCTAAAACAAGAGGGCCTAGCCAAGGGATAAAATATGTTCTAAAAGGAAGAAAACCCCGACTCTTTCAGAGTTTGCTGTCACAGAAGGGGGTTCTCAGCAACTTCACCTCTGCATGTGGGGTGCACTGGGATTCACTAAATGCGGGGAAGCGGCCACAGCCCACATGGTGGGCTCTGAATAATATGACAGGCTGCATTTTCACAGCCCCATCTCGAGCTGATGATAGACCAAAGTGCCAGGGACAGTTAAGACAGAAGACAAGCCTCGTGTGAACTTTTGATATGGGAAAACAATTCTTCAAGTTCTCACCCACTGAAAGATATGCCATTACCTTGCGGAGCTGTTTCAAGCCGTCTTCAGTTTTGATACAGGACTGCTCAACATTATAGTCGATTCTATCAAGGACGGTACCCTGGGTGATAAATGACAGTCACAGACAATCAACAAGCACAACTGGGAAAATGGAGCTTCAGAAATGAGAGATGCAGATTTCAGGCATCATCATCCACTGGATTATCTGTTCTACTTGACTGTGAGGTAAAGGGACACGCTGTCAGCTCTGGAGTCCATCAACAAGCAGAGTGAGGGGCTCAGTGGCAGAGTGCCGCCGTTAGCTGCAGGAAAGCCCAGCTCATGAGAAGAAAATACTGACAAACTGAGGTTTCTTTTTTGGATTTAGCCACTATAGGATACTCCATATTCGGGCTTACTGGGGCTTTAGGAAATATATGGTTCAGTGGAAACAGGCTCTGAGTGGTGAAGGGCTTGCTTCTGTGCCCATCTGTGGCTTAAACTTGCAGGTTCAAGGAAGCAGAGAAGGCCAGTTAAGCTGGACCTGATTAGAACGAGGTCTGGAAACTTACAATCATGTCTGAGCGTCTCCACGCGCCTCCATGGGTCAGAGCAAACACGGCTAGCTCCAACACTCATGTAAAACCACTCACCTCCAGGAGAGTTTTGCTTGTAATTTTTTAATTGCTGGGTTCAAACAGGAAGAAGGGAGCACCAGGCTCCGTGGAAGGATGCGGCTCTGAACAGGAGTGTGCTGCACCAGGAGAGAGGACAGCACGGACAGTTCCATGAGAGCCACGGGAGTAATTAACCTAACCAGATCTTCCACAGCCTTGCCTGCTCCAGTCTGCAGCTGGTTTCGGGGGATCAGGACCCAAATCCCCACTGGCAAGATAATAAAACACCCTAATCAGATTGTAACAGTGAACAAACAATCTAATTCTACTTGAGGGCTAGTGGTTCCAGTTGCCGTTACACAATAACCTGCCAAAATTAGATGGGAAAACTTATCCATCGTCAGAATCACCGCTGAGCGTGGGCAGAGCCAGCCAGGCCCCTGGCACGGGGTGCTCCTGGGAGCAGCCCTGGGTTGGAGGCAGAGAACGTGAGTACTGTCACTGACACCTGTTTCTCATCTAAAACATAGTTTATTAGTATTTTTATGGGACATGACAGCCGTCTGCATATAATTTGTACACCTATATAAATACACACATACATAGTGAATTGGGAAAATTCCCTGGAGTAGGAAACGGCAACCCACTCCAGTATTCTTGCCTGGGAGAATCCCATGGACAGAGGAGTCTGGAGGGCTACAGCCCATGGGGTCACACAGAGTCGGACACGACTGAGCACACACTATATATACACAGAAGGAATGGGTTCCAACTGCTTTCCTGACAAAAGTGCAGAATTGAAAAGCCTGGGGAAGAGTGAGGTATCAGGGCAAGAGAGCCCACTGACAAGGCAGGTAAACGCACATACCTGTTCTACGATCATGGCTCCCAGGTCCCTAAATATCTCGTTCAGGTCAGAGATGGACTGCACGATCTGGCGAATCTCCCGCTCCCGCTCCTCCACCAGCAGCGTGTTCTGCTCCACCAGCACTAGCTGCTCGTCTGTAAAACCCTAGCCACACACAGAGGACGAAATGTGCACATTAGATTTCTTCCCAAGAAAGTGATGGTGTGCCACTTCAGATATGACTTAAAGAAAATAAAATTTGAAACCATCTCCATAGAGCACACAACACACAAGCACTTGTTCTTCCCTAACAAGAAAGACATGATCTCCCTGAGTCAGCAGGCTCTGAAGCATCACCAGCCAAAGCGGGGGACACAGAGAGCCCCTTGTCAGCAGCCGCCCCAGGGCCAAGTGGCAAAAGCACCAGGGAGAAGCCTGTGCATCTCAGGGTTCTTCCTAGGAGTGGGGTGTGCAGACTGCTTTCCAGAAGGTTCTGGAAAAGGTCTCCGTGCAGTCTTTAGAAAGGAAGAAACAGTATGGCCCCCATGACTGTTCTCCCGCCAGCTGCAAAGCACTTGATGGATGTGCACGCCACGCAGTGCCGATCCACCTGTGTCTCAGGGAAGTTAAAGGTCCGCCAAGAGAAAGAAACAGAGCGGAGCGCACACGCGCAGTGGGCAGGTCTGTGGCCCCGACACATACCCGGTCATACAGAGTATTATCCTCGCCATCGTCCATCAGCGGCACTGATGTAGCAAAAAAATGCTGCGATCTTTCCTCTCGATTCTTCATGCCTATCGTGGATAGGAATTCACTTTACTTGAATACGTAAGCCATCCTGGTTACTGTTCCACCATTAAAAGGGGACATCTAGAGTAAAACTCAACAGTCAAAATGGAGACATTCTTGGCCACTTTAGAAGAAGCCCTGCTCCCCGCCAGCAGAGATGGGGACAGTAAAGGACCACAACCATGCCACAGCAGGCAAGCACTCGGGGTTACTTAGGACAGAAACCACACTGCAAAAGTGCACAATTCACTGGGTGCTAGGTAAGCAACACTGCTACCCCACCATCTGAGATTCTCTAAGTATAGCAGAAGCGTTTACCTGCTGTTAAAAAGCATTTAAGACATTGAGTATTTCTCTCTAAAAGTGTCTCTGGTGAGAATTCCAGGTGGCCCTAATCAAAATTTAAAAGTAGTGAAATGAAAGCACAAACACAAACATGCCAGTTGTCAGGAGGGAGAACTAGCTTTGGGGGAGCCTATAGGGCTATCATTGATTACAATGGCAATACAGAAAAAGCCAGTTTATGGGTGCTCTGAATGAGGATGTGGCTGAAACCTGACTTTGCACTATTTGGGAAGGAAGGGAGGCTGGGAGAGAATGTGTCTGCTTTAACTATTACCAGGTAAGGTGTTAAGACAGGCAAATATGAAGCTTCAACACGATCACAACTATTTTTACCCATTTATCAGCAGCTCCCGCAAGCCTAACACCTAGAAAACGACATGCTTTTAAAATATGCTAGGTTGACTTTCCAATACTTTAAACTTGACAAAAGAGTAAGTTTCTCTTTTGTTTTTTAGGAGAGGACTGTCAATGCCCGTGGGGTGGCCTCAACCTGGATGTGGCTACCACTGGGGGCAGAAGGAGCTACCTTCTACCCCGTGAAGTAGGAGGATATGCAAAAGGTTAACCATGAAAAAAGCAAAGGACAAAACGGAGAACTAGCAGAAGAGGAGGACAGAAACACAGAGTTGTCCTGTGACCTGAGCACTGGGACGCTCGTCACTCGAGAGCCTGGCGTGGGTGGACACTCACGTCGGAGGTAGCTGGACTGTGCATGCCGGAAGCTGGTGGACAGCTCCTGCAGGGCCTGGGCCAGCGAGGCCACCACGTTTCGGAGGAGCCGCTCCTCCTGCTCCGAGCAGGCCCGGCGGGCCCGGCTGGGCAGCGCCTGCACTGCACGCTGACACCTGTGGAAGAGCTGGGAGGACAGGGGGTGCTCACAGTGGGCCAGGGGCCCCGAGGTGCCTGCATGCCGGAGTGAGACACACAGCGGCTCTGGCCGCACAGGCTGGCGCCGAGGATGGCCAGGATATTGGAGCTGAGCCAGACCTGAAAAGACGCTGTGTGTGCACATGCGTGTGCACTGCTCCTCGCAGCCTTCTCATTTAATCCCAACAGCCACCCTAACTAAGAGGCAGGTCTTATCATTATCATTCCCATTTTACAGACAAGAACCCTGAGGTCTGAGGAGTTACATGAGAATCACACTACTGTTAATCGCTAAAAGCCAGGACCCAAATGCTCTTAACGCCCCAGGGCTTCCCCACCCACCATGCCCCATCTCTGTGTAGCAGCCACTCAGGAGGTATAAACAAATGAAAAATGTAACTGCTTGTTTACACACTAGTTATACTGTTTTTTAAGATTTTTAAAGTATCTTTTAAAAAAAGTCTTTATTGAATTTGTTACAATATTGTTCCTGCTTTATGTTTTGTGTTTTTTTGGCAAGGGGGCATGTGGGATCTTAGCTCCCCCAACCAGGGATGGAACCTGTGTCCCCTGCGTTGCACGGCGGATTTTTAGCCACTGGACCATCAGGGAAGTCCTGAGTCATATTATTTTAAAATTACTCAAGTTTAACATTTTACAACAGACACTTTCAGGAGGCTGAGTTTCTCTGGGATATTAAGAGATTCAGTCTGGGCAACTGCTCCCCGTCTGTTCAATTACAACTACCCTTTTCTTTAACAAGAAAAAAATTTGCAAACTAGTATACAATAGACGTTACACATCTTAAAATCAAATGATTGAACTCAATAATGCTCTGAATTTAATTTTCAGATCAATCCACAGTAGCATTTAAGAACAATCAAAAAGCAGCCCCACTCCTGCAGGACAAAGAGTGCAGATGCTGAAACCTGGAGGAGCTCAGGGCCTCCTGGATCCCTCTGTGAACTTCAAGCTAGGAAGCTAAACTCTAGGACTCATTTAGCACTGTACCATGGGCCAGCTTTTGAGAGGGTGAGGCAGCCGGCAGACCGAGTTCCCACCTGAGGATCCCTTCCCCCCTCACCTGCGTGATCTCCTGTGTGGTTATCTCAATGGCATGCTCCTGCTCGCTGCTGTCATCCAGGGTAGGTCGGTTTAAGTGCTGGTCATGAAGGCTGGCTAACTCCTTCATCTTCTGTTTAATCCGCCCAACATCATACTGTATCTAAACAAATGAAATCCCAGAGCTCTACTCTCTCCCTCCAGGTGTCTGTCTGCCTCTGAGACAACCAGCTGCATGCAAGAGTATGGAGCTCAGTCTTCAGCCAATTCATAGTTGACTGAGCAACCTTTAATTCAAACCACCAGACATTCAAATACCACTCTTCCTGGTTACACAGTTCTTCAGTTTCTTTCTGTAATTCAGGTGTCGTTTAGTTACTGAGACATGTCCAACTCTTTTGTGACCCCATGGACTGTAACGTGCCAGGCTCCACTGTCCATGGGATCTCCCGTGGGTATCCATTTCCTTCTCCAGGGAATCTTCCCGACCCAGGGATCAAACCCAAGTCTCCTGCATTGGCAGGCGAATTCTTTACCACTGAGCCACCAGTTACTACTAAAACCAAAATCACAAGCATGCCCACAGAAACACACACCTTTCTTGTGGTGTGTGACCTGAATAATTCTAAAGCTAACACACAAGGACATGCATTCAAGTGTAGCCAAATCAATCTTTATGGCAAATATCTTAAAACATGTTAATTCATAATTACCTCAATAAATAAGAGAGTGTGAAATGAACATTCCACTTACTTCATCCACTCCATCCACCCATTTAGGAGGGGACCGCTTTGTCACACCAATTGCGGCTTCTGGGTCCAAGCTAATGCCTGACACTAGAGCCATGCGATCATCAGCAAGCTACAAAGAAATAAAGCGACATTAAAAAATTATTCAAATTCAGTGCAGACAAGCACACTCTTACTCCCTTTTAAATGTCGCTCACTAAGACACAGAAATAGAGGAGCAAATGCACTTGCCTGGATTACAAACTTGCTTTTGATACTGCTAGGATATGGAACTGTTTTCCTATCTTTCCACGTACCACTTCTTAATTTCCTTGGACATACTTGTGAATATGAATTTGACTTGATCTGGCTATGAAAATGTAATGAAAAAGTCAACAAGAGATCCTTAAAAGAAAAACCTTAGTATTGTACTATGATGGGGTGGCATGAAACTCAGCAATTCATTGATCAGACACATTAAAAAAGAAAATATTCTAGGCTGTAAATGAAACGAACACAAACATTTCAAGGTTTACTTACAGACACTTAGCTTATTTCGTAAATAGGGCTGATCCAGTTATCTTAGTCACAAGATCATTAACCAGGTGTTAAAATGTGTGAAAGAACTGCCTGAAACAGTCAGCAAATTATCTACCATTTGGCAAAAGCAATCCTTAAAATCTCAAGGCAATCTTACACTGTCATTCCCTTTCTTTGGTTAAATGTCCACAGGCAGCATTTTCCCTTATTTTCAAATGATCTCCATAGTATTTGTTTATTTTACCTATGTAATACACTGCATTGGAAAGCTCTTAAGAATGGGAGGGAAATCACAGGTTTGGTGTGGTTAAACTGTTCTCTTGCCTGGAGGCAGTGAACAGCTAAAGGATCTTGAGGTACTCCTCCAGAGTTCAGAATTTATAAACGCCAGTTTCAAAAGATGCAAATGATGATCAGAAAATAATGGAAAGCAGCATATAAAAGTCTGCTACAGGTAGGACTTTGTACATTTTCTCAACTGCACTGCAGAACCGGGTGGAGAATGTATACTGCTTTTCTTCACCTTTCCCTGCATTTATCTAAATTTATTTTTTCACTCATTCAGCAAATACTGTTTATTTTTTCTTTTCCCTAACAATAAAGGAACAAGGCAAAATTTTTAACATCCTTAGATGAGGTAAAGGGAGTAAAAAAAAAAAAATCACATAAGGAAAAGCCTAAATTCAAAGAATTCTTCAAGCAACAAGCCCTAAACCTAGAACAGGGAGATTACAGCAAAATTCCTACAAGCACACTGGAGTCTTGCGTCCGGCTCTGTCACAGTGGGGGAGGCGCTGCCCCCACTGGCTCAGGGGGCACGTCTGACGCAATGACCAGGCTGAAGGGACCAGCCGCCCCAGCAGTGCTCCCTGGGCATATGAATCGTGATCAGGCCCAGCGCCTTCCACAGTGGCGTGGACCCTGCAGGGCTAGTGTCATTTCAGGTCCTGAGCAAATGGTGCGTCACCCCACCTGCGCTATCGGGGCTCTGCATCTGTGCTGTGCAATTCTCAACCACAGCCACCTTGTTTGTTTTTAAGAGTTCACTAATAGGAATTTTACCTTCCTTTATTATTTTAACCCTCACACAAGCTAGGTGAGCTAGGGGCTATTATTCCAATCTATAAATGAGGAAATTGAAACCCAGAAAAGTTAACTAGCTTGCCCAAGGTCACAAAGCTATTATGTGACAGATTAAAACCTGGGTTGGCTGACTCCGGAAGCCCCAATCACCCCACCAGCTGCCAATCACTTTGGCAGGCCCATGAAATACAACTGCAATTTGCTAAGAAAATGTTATCAGGATAACAAGCCCTCACCTTCAAACAACAACACAAGACACAGTCCTCGGATCCATTTCCCACCAGTGACACCAGGGACCACAGGACAGGCTTGGCTGAGCACAGAGGCATGGACAAACTGGCCTCTCTAGAGTTCTGCAGACACAGCTCTTCAGCCCACACACAGCTGTGTATTCCTCAAAACTCCCCCCAAAGCCACCGAGAGCCATGCAACCTTGGAATGGGCACAATGACCAAACCAAAAGGGACCAACCATAGACCAGCACCCAGCACCTGCTGGCTGGATAGCAGGCACTGGACACAGAGCTGCTGCCTAACTGGAGCAAAACTTAAACCTCCAGCTGTTCACACAAAGCGACACCTGTGGGTCATAGAATTTCCACTGTGCCAGTTTATCATCTAACACACTGCCTGTTACTATTATACCATATCTCAATAAAATAATAGTAATTTGTTTTATTAAGAGATTCTAAACTCACAATTTTGTACTGTTGTGACTGTTAACCAAAATATACTAAACCAAAAAAGATACAGAGAGTTTACCTAAGTTTATCTGCACAGTAGTAACTAGTATCAATTTCACTGAAACAAGTGAGAAATTTTTATAAATCACAAATGAAGTCAGTTGAAGTGGCTTCAACTCATTTTTAAGCAGTACTTGGTTTTACATAATAGACGTGTGCCCCCCAAAAATGCATGTAAAAGAATCCCCTTTATGATATCATCTATAGCAAGAGTTTATCATGATAAAGAAAGGCAGCCTTACAAGAAACGTGTCATTTATTTGATCAGAATCGGCTTGTAATATGTATCACAGTATGTACCATTAAAAAAAAAAAAAAAGACTGTTTTAGGAAGGGAAAATCTAAGGGAAGGTAACTGCCAATTAAAACTGGGAACAAATATGAACATTAAAAAAATACATTTTAAATGCAAAACAATCACCCTTTCAACTTCAGAAACCTCACTTCCCATTTCAATGTTTTCTCATTTTTAAAATCCAAAATATATCAGTTTCCAAGCTGCCATCCAAGTCAACTCAGGCCTTAAAAAAGCTGTCAGGTTTTTCACTCACTTTACTTGCTGCTGTTCCATTCCATGTCCCCCTAGTGAAGAGACGATGATGGTCACTAAAGCTTTTCTTAACGAACTTATGCTTTTGAAGTTAAAAAAAAAAAACTTTCCATGTTTTTTAAATAAGAAAAAATATATAAATAAAATTGTACTCATGAGAATTAAGAATTTAAGAATTCTTATCTATTTGTAACTCGTGTCCTCTAAGAACTATAGGGTGTGTGACACCACCCCAGAGTTACCCAGCTCAACTGCATCAGTGCAGGAAAATTTCAACAGTTGCTCACAATGGCATGCCCACAGGTTTCTTGTTGAGTCCATCAAAGTTATCTCTGCCCTTGTTCCACTTCAGACATTGACAACTGTCCCTTTAAAGAACACCAGACAGTATGGACAAGTGCTTGATCTATGGACAGAAAACACACACACACACACACACACAACACACACGAACACAGTCTTATAAATCTTGCTGTTCCAACTATACAGCCTTCCTCCTCTTATAAAACCCGACCTTTAGAGAAGGCTGATTTGGTGTTCCATAAGATTAGGGATATGCAAAGCTTCTGGAGATATTAGAAAAGTCAAATATATCCACACACACACTCATCTAAAAAAAATAATAAACTAAGTTCAGTCATAATGAATGCACTGGTAATAAAAACCAATACTGACAATTCTGGATCATTTGCAGCAACACACATTTAAAAAGTCCAGACGGGACGTCGGCAAACACCGCCTGGCGGCTCTGGTCTCCACATGAGACAAGGTGGGCATGTACATGGTGTAGTCAACTCACTGTGCTCAGATGGCTAACAGACATTTAAGGCTGAAGAAACCTCCTTCCTTGGAGGGAGTGAAGAAGCATGTTATATAAAAGAGTTGGGGGCTATCAGCACCACAGTTTTTTCTTTCTCATCTGTGATTGTTTTAAAATAGTGTTTACTTTGTCTGATTACGAAACAATAAATGTTCAAGATAGTCATTTATGTGTGCAAAAAATACAGAATTAAAAATTCTGACAACCACACCACCCAGACAAAATGTTGCTAGGTTCACTAACCTTCCTTTTGCCCCCCTCAACTCTCATATACAAACTTAAAAAAAAAGTAGGAGCAACAACTGGCTGCACCGTAGGTTATGGACCCTGACTGAACCCCCACTTTCAGCCCAACAACAGACCTGCAGAGAAGACGGATCCCTGTTCCTCCAACACTGATACCAAGGGGCTGAGACTTCCCTTCTCAATACTGCCCCCAGGAGGGGGACCAGGGAGCCAGCCTATGCTGGCTGGCCCTGTGCTCCAGCCACTTCACCCTGCCCTTCCCAGGGTATGTGGTTTGGGAACCTGATGCTTATATCTTGTAATTTTAAAAGTCATTCCTCCTATGAATTTAAAAAGCCAACAATTTGGGAGATGACTCTGTCATAGGTGAGGAGTAGATGAGAGCAAGGCCAGACACTGGGCAGGAGAGTGCTGGGGGTGGTGTTCTCCCAGGGCACCCCTTACTTGTTTCTGGAGAAGAGCAGAGCCTGGTATCCCCAGGGTACAGTTGATTTTCAAGGTGATTTCAGAAGGAGAAATGACAAACCCATGTGGCCACCATGACACAGTCAGGACAGCGTGCTTGGGTCTCACTGACACAGGGATGGCGTCCATCTGATCCACACTGGGGGCAACTGGAAGCCCGACTGCGCCCTGGCAAAGTTGGGACTTTAGACGCTGTTCGCAACACGGCCCCACTTCTTGCTCGGCACCGGGCATGCAATCGTAATAAACACACACTCACAATTAGTGCCTGAGTCATTGCACTAAATGCAATGAATGAATGAAGTAAATATAAGACATGTCATGTACAGTTCACTTCATAACTGATGTGCTGATTCCAGACAAAGGACAAGAAGGGGAAGTGGGTGGGTGGCGGGCTGAGTGGCCACGCGGCTCCAGAGTGGACATGCGGCTCCAGAGTGGACAGGCTGGGCCTCGGGGCGTGTGGCCGGAAGGGTGGCTCTCACTCTGGGTCTCTGCTCCAGAATGTGGCAGAGAGAACTTGGGGTGAGGCGGGGGGAGCCAGTGCCCGGAACTTGCCTGCCTGAAGAGGAAGTAGGAGAGCCTGGAAATAGGTTCAGATGGCGGAGCCCTCAGGAAAGATGACCCTGATGAGCCGAGTGGGAGAAGTGTTCAAACTGAGGCCACTGTGGCTGTTTCCCAGCACTGCAGCCCCCCAACCACAACCAGGGAACACTTCTGGGGGCATAGGTTGCACGTTTCCAAACCATTCAGTAAGGGCAGCAGCCATTCCTAGATGGATGGGTTTGGTTTTCAATACTAATTGGTTCTTAATGACTCAAGCAATAGACGCGAATGGTTTAAAACTATCTGCCCGACCTAAGAAAAGGGTTGGCAGTCTCCCTTCCACCCCAGACTTCCTGGAAGTTATCCACTGTCAACAGCTTCTTGTGTCTCTTTTCAAAAATCTTCTAAGTACTCACAAGCCTGAATGTGAGTTATTTTTCTTAAAAAATAAGCAAATAAAACATAAAATAATTTTTTTTAAAAAAGAGTGGGAATTGCAGTATCCATCATTATACCTCAGGCTTCTTCCCACATGGCCCTGCATCTGGGAGCTCATTGCCCTGCAGGCCTGAGACAGGCTGGACCCTTTAACAGGCAGAGCACAGGAAGTAGGCGAGGCTACACATTTCATGTAACCAGCTCCCCAAGAAGAGTCTTCAGGCTGTTTCCCATCTGCAGTTATTATCAACAAGTAAGGGACCCCACTGGTTTCGAAAACAGTGGGCCTAACCCCACCTCACAGTTCATACTTCCAAATTAAAAGAAAAACCAGGGACACCCTCCCACCCTCAATTTTAAAAGGGCTCTTTTAAAAACGTATATCCTGAGGAAAAGTATTTCCAACCCCTTCCTGGCTGAAACAGATAATAGAAAACACAAAACCAACCATCACAGTTCAATCTCTTTTTTCCTCCACGCTTTATTAGCATGACTGGAATAAAGTGCTGTGAACACGTACCCTCTCCATCTTCCGGGAGAATTGCTAATAAGTAATGAAAAGGCCAAAATCGTGCTGCTAGGAAGGGGGCCACGTCACCATTAGTCAGTCGGCACGACCCGAGGGTCACTCGCTCCATACCAGTGACACCTCGGCAGACAGCTCAACAGGTCTGGTGGCTCTGAGGCCGGCTTCCTGAGGGCGCCTGCCAGACACCACGAAGCCCCTGCACAGACTGGGGAGTCAAGGGAGCTTCGTGCATCATCTGAAAACAATCTGGCTGATTTTAAGTGGGAGAACATGTTCAACCTTTACTGCCTCCAGAGTTGAGACACCTTCCCAAGAGTAGCAGATACTGTTACCAAGCCCTTCTCTAAATCGTCAATTCACCTGGTGTGAAAACACAGTAAATGAATCCTAAGGATTAAATTGTAAAACACGACAAGGAGAAGTAATCATGACAAATGCTAAAATGTGTTAACTCTGTTAGCATTTTACATATAACCGAAGATTTCAGAGAAACAGGCATTAATTGTATATACTGACATTCAAAAATATTGAAAACACAATACCTCATCCAGCTCCTGAAGAGATATGTTGTTGCCATCAGCCCATCCAGTTAGGGACAGCGGGGGAAAAAAAAAAAAACACAAAGGATGGGGACAGACAGACAGATAGATAAGGGATGGTCAGTTGAGAAAACACTGAGATTTCAAGCAACTCTAAAGTTGACCAAAAATACAGATCTACTAATCAAAGCTTTTAAAAAATCTCCCCCTTCTAATTCTTGCTTAAAAAAAAAAAAAGCTATATCAATAATTTACTGTGTTTTTTAACTTTTATTTACTGTGTTTGTTCTGGTAAAAGAGGTAGGAATCAAACAATAAACAGCTGTAAAAATTAAAATACAATAGAAACAAATAAAACATACTTGTTTTAAATGCAATAAAATATAATGGTATTTCTATTTCACAAATGTCAAATAGCATATACAATATTCTAAATTTCCCTTAGGAAGGTAAGAGAGCAAAGCTAAAACATAATTTCACTGTGTCAAATAAAAGTAAATTTTAGCATGTAAATCAGCACTGCAAATGCAGCAAAATCAGAACGTCAACAGCCCACAAGAATTGTCTATGGCCGTATTCAGATGATATTTGAGTGACCACATATGTAAGGGCTCTGCAAATTAAATCCCGAAGACACGGCTTCCTCCGTGGCAATAAGCAAGCCGAGAAACCACTTGTCCCCGGAGGGAGACACAGGTGGTACAAGAAAAGGAAAACTCTCCCTATTTGCTTGGCATGTATTATAGTATGTCTAGGAGGCACACTGTTGTTATAAGGCTATTATTTTAAAAAGTAAAACAAAACAAAAAAGAGAGGGTTGTTGTTTTTTTTTCTTTTAAGAGGAGCAGGAAGGAAGAAGCATCGGCAGGCAGATTAAGTTTCAAAAAGGATCTTTTTATAATCAACGTGGAACTCTATTTTCTGAACAGATCTTTACTAATGATAGATAATTTGAACAAATAGGTCCTTTTTTTTTTTAACAGTAGTGATCACTGAAATACTTAGTGAATTTCAATAATCAACTGTGTTTTTTTTTTATCCTGAGCAGTAAATTTAGAAAATAAAAAAAACATAACTTATTTAAAAATTAATAGTGTAAATGAAGCTGGTCTATCAGGGCCAAAATACTATTAAACAGTGACAGTAATAACAGTGTAACCACACAACATTCCTCCGTGTAAAAATTCAATTAGCTGACATTATAGGAAGCTGAAAGGCCCCTTCATTCCTTCTACAATTTGCCATGAGAGCAAGAGAACTGTATTTCTGTGTATACCCTGGCATGACAGCAGTACAAGATGCTAATAGAGGAGACAGTGTCAAAAGAAAAACCTCCTTTTTAAAAAAGAAGCTAACATTTTCAGCACGAAAGCACTGAGGTGTTTTTATTAAGACACAGGGCAAAACCCCTAATTCGCTATTTCAACCTGCACCATCTACCCATTTAGCAGGGGTTCCTTGGCGTCTAATCTTTGGATAAAGTATTACTGCAAACCCTGGTTAAGATCTGTGCTGCACAGGAGCCTGGCCTCTTGGATTATTAATGAAGCACACAGCCCAATCTCTCAGTCTTTGCAATTATTAGTTGATAAGAGGTGAAATCAGAATCTTGGGTATATTTTTTTTCTTTTACAAATAAGAAAATAAAGTTTTAGAATATATAAATTCATTTCCCCAAAGGCACAGGGCTGAGATTCAGACAGACCCAGGTGTTCAGGCCTCTTTCTACCCCACCTTCCAGCCTCTCTACTTTTACCAGCACTTCAGGGAGTTACTAGTGATAAGCAGCTACTACCATATCAGGAACTAGATTCAGGAGATCATCTTTTTGAAGCACATCAATCCCTCCGACTTTGCTACTTAAAATTAGCAGGTTTTGAAATTCCCCCTGCCACCAGGAAACTTTGTCAAGACCTGAATTAAAACATTTAGAATTACCATCAGGAAAAACCAAAACAGAGCCAAAGAAAAACACGATACTACACATCATCACCTTCTAAATCTTTATAATGTCTAAATCTAGGCTTCTGACCTGCCAATGGCGTGCAATCAAGCAAATACTGAAAACTCCAAGTAGCATGTGGAATTTACAGTCTAAAGAACTTTCTACATAAAACTGAAAAATAAGTGGAAACCCATCTGTGTTTACTCAGGAAGTCTGGAAAAGTTGAGCAAAATGAGTTGGAAATACAGGTCTATACTATAGTGATATTTACTTTATTTCCGTTACTGCCAAAATAAAAGTTTGCTTCACTTTCATCCAACAAAGTACCCTTATTCTCAAGTAAGCCTCTCTGCTCAAATGGAATCTTTAGAAGCAGAAAAGCAAACAGATCTAAAGAGAAATATACAATGATTTCATACTTGGATTCTAAAGACAGGGGACTAATTTTCCAACAGACTCGGCATGGACTAAAACTTAGAATCTTCAATGTGCAAGTTAAAATGGACTGGCGTGATTATAAAGTGAGATAAAGAAAGATGTTATAGTAAAAATATATATATACATATGTGTATACATATATTCTTTTAAATGGGTTCCTCCTTTCTCCGGGGCCTGCAGCACATGTCCGGGAAAAGCTGCCAGCACTCTGTGGCCCACTGGGTAGCAGGGGCTCGGAGCCAGGCCTGCCTGCATTCCTATCCCAGCTCCCTGGCTCGCCTGGTGAGCACCACTGAGCAAGTTTCCTAACTCCCTGAAACCTCAGTTTCCGGATCTGTATCAGGAGAAAAAAACAGCAGCACCTGTGTAATGGAGCCCTACGAGGACTAAGTGAGGCTACACGTGCAGAAGGACAAGCCCCAAGCCAGGCACAGAGTGAGCACTCAATAAATCTTGGGCTAGTATCACTGTCAAGACTGAAGAAGGACTTCAGATTTCTTATAAACATATTTAACCTTCAGTCTTCCCCCTCAAAACACACCATGTGTTTTATTAAAAAGGATGTGCTACTTTCAAACTACTCTAAGACAAATTAACTTCAGATTCCATTTAAAGATTATGTATTATTTTAAAGCAGAGAATAGATTAGACAGTAAACACTGACAAAGCAGCTCAAGTCCCCTCATAAGATCTGTTTCAGGGGATGAAAGGGAATCACACAGGTCACACAACACCTCATCAGATCAGAACAGCAACTCAGTATCTACCTGTCATTCGCTTAAGACTTTACACATTTTTTTTTTTGAGTGATTATTTAACACTATAAATTCTTAGCTACCTAAAGCTAAGCTGCCTGTAACTTTTTGATTGAGGTGTTGCCTTAAAACCTGCATTTGGCAGATGGAATGTCAAAGCTACTTCTCCACAGTACTGGAGCCACTTTTGAGGATTTTCGCGGTAACATCTGGCTGGTGGACAGGGCAACGCTGTTGACTATGATTTCCTCCTTTTCAAATTAAAGCTAAGACTGCAAGGCTTGGTTAGGAGAAACAATGCATTCAAAGAAAATCTGAGAAAGCACTGCTGAATCCACAGGACTACTTACTAGAAATCTCCCCTAACTCAAACCCTCAATTTACAAATCAGGCAAAAGATGTCAGAAGAAATTAAAAGCTTGCCCAGAGACCTACATTCTGAGTCAGCCAGAGTGTGACTTGGCCCTAAATTCCCAGGTTTGGAGTCCAGTGCTCTTCCCTGTATTTCATGCTGCCCTGAGGCACAACCGTGATGGGGCATCTGAAACTGAGGCCAAAGCAGAATGAATGGGAAATGGCAACAGCTGCATTTTGCTGAGAGTCTAAAGGGAAAAAAAAAAAAAAATCAAACCCCTGGCCTTTCACAATTAGTTTTACTAATATCAACAACACAATTAAGTAGAATTTTGTTCAGTTCTGGACGCTGAACTTTAAAATGCCCACAAGAAAAAAACAGAAAACTAGACTTCATGCATAGGCAAGAAACTTAACCTCCTGCCTGAGCCAGGACTGCTGAGCTAGAGAAAGGTCCGGGGCACAAGCAAGCTGCAGGGTTATCTGTCCTGCAGGAGGAGGAACGGGCTTCCTCTGTCAGATTCTGGGGGCCAGGGCCAGGATCACAGGATGCAAGACACTGACAGATGGGGTCCACGGAGGCAAGCGCTTTTTGGTAGTAAAAGAGGTGGGGGTGACGCCTGCTGGAATTTCCTATCCCCATCAGAGAATTCGGTCAAGGCAAGCAGGCAGAGGGGTTATCACAGAGGGGATGTTGGGTCAAATGACCTTTAGGTTCCCCCTGGCCCTTGGGACTTTGTTTTGTCACTGCGTATCCTCCTTCAATTTCTGCTTAGCTGTGACCTATTTGCCTGAAGGATGCAAAAACCTGTTTTAGTGTGCATTCATAGGTGCACACAATGAACCGAACCACCCTCAACCACCAACTTCTAGTTTTTTCCTCCAATAGGGATGTAAAAAAAAAAAAAAAAGCCTGTTTAAATTTTCTGAAGACTACAATTTTATATGAGCTTTGTTTTGAGGTGTGTCATATGCACATTCACGCACAAACACCACTTTACAATTAATTTCCACAGCTTTCACCCAAAATGAGGTGAAAAATTCAGGCTTAAAACTAAAAAAAAAAAAAAAAAATTAGATGTGATTTATTTCTAATTGTGAGATAATTTGCCCACCCCAATATCAACTTCTACAGCCTTTTCTTCTAACTAGAAAGTAGAAATCTCAGTTTATGATTTAGACACTAGAGCTTTGTTATTTCTTAATTACTTGAGTTTTAGTAAATATAAAAAAATTGTATTTTGTCTTACTTGTGTTTTCAACATGACAGGTATTTATTTTTTAAGTTTTTATTTATGCTTTTTCAAACATCCAGAAAAGTATGTAAAAAGGAACAGCCTTCCCTGAAATATTCATCAGTAGACTTAATTCGTAACACTTTGCCTTATTTGTTTCCTTCATTGTATGTGTGTGGGGGTTATGATTAAGTATATAAAGTGATATTTGGACATTTCAATAGTAAACATTTCAGTAGATCTCACTAATAAGTCTAACAAATTTATTGAATTTTAATGAATTTCTTAATATCACCTAAAACCCAGTCAAATTTGACAGCATTAATTTTGTTTGATTTGCTACAAGATTTTTAAAATTTACAACTCAGAAATGAGGTTTTTAAATTTGTATGAGCTAGATATGCATTTAGAAATATTAGTTATTTAATAAAGTTTTTAAAAATTGTGTTAGACACAGCTTTTTCCCCAAAATGTTTACATTTTTTCAACTTGCAGAAAAGCTGAAAATATTGTACCCTCTATGCAGTCATGCGGTCTTGCCATATTTATTTCTGTGTATAAATGTAGAAATGGTTTCTGTAGAATCAATTGCAAGCAAGCTGAAAATATAATAACTCACCCCTGAACACTTCAGAAATCTATGACATGCCATGTTTTTTTAATGCACACAATAAAAAAATATAAACATGTGACATATTTAATTCTAAATTAGGCAAACCATGTTTGTTTAATTGCAAAAGCTATTTTCAGATAATCTGAATTGACTATAAGGATTTTTTATAAGGATATTTAAAAATATCTGATTCTTATAAGCATCTGAGAAAGATTTTAAATAGTCAAACCAATATATGTAACATTTTCAATGGTATATTATGTAGAAAATATTTTTTAGTGTTCTGAATTAGGTATGTATTTTTAGTTTGACTTAGAAATCTATTTTCAAGAAAATGTATGAGTTAGCTAAATATATCTGTACATTTTCTGACATCTATTTTTCCAACTTGTACACACGAGCTATATATTTTAAATTATATGACTTAGTTTATATATATATTTAAAATTGCCTAAGAAATCCATTTAAAAAATAGGTTTTACTTAGAGATGCATTTTAAAAAAGCTGCCGACTCGGACATCAGGTTTTTAAACTGTCTGACCAAATGGTTAACAACGACAACAAAAAAGCCTCACATTATCCTATGGTGTAGTGTATTTTGAACCTTATATGATTAAAAATTTTAAAGCAAACATGTTTTAAAATCAGTTTAAAATATTTTAGAAATATTAACATGAGTTTTAGTTCTTTTTTTTTTTTTTTCCTTTCTACAAGGTAGCATAAAATCCATTTGAGGAACATGCAATTTTTACATCTTAGCAAAACTAAGGTTCCACTGAGGATTTTTTTTTCCCCCACTGAATTTCTACTCTCTGCTTCTTAGTTTATTTCAGAACATTCTTTTCAAAATTATGCTGGAATTAGCCTGTTTTCAATTTTGCACTTACTTCAATACTTTTTTTTTTTCAGTTTACAAATGTAAAAACATCTTCAAATTCTCAAGTAACTGAAAACCTACACACACTCGGTCGGTCCCTGATTTCTATGCTTTTTAAGTTTACCGTGATTTTATTCCTAAAGCTGTTCACACAGTTTACAATAGCTTTTCTACATAAGCAAGATGGACAAATACATTTTCCTTTTGTGATTAACAAAAAGGAGAAACTGTCTTTGTAGGTGCTCTGTCAATAATCAAGACAGATGGCCAATTTTTTGTGTGAAGCATTTAGATCAAGTCATAAAAAATTTAAAAGGGATATAGTCCCTAACAGGTGAAGTAAGTGTGAGAGCCCCAAAACTGCTTATTGTCAAGCATAAACCCCAAGAATCCAGTCTTGGGGTGATTTTATTCTCCCCCCAATGCTGATTCTATTCAAACCCAACCTGTCTACAGCCAGGAGCCCCTCCTTACAAATTAGTTTCATAACTTCAATTTAGGCTACCCAGAGCTCATCATCACCCTCTTGTTTAGACCAGCTGCACCCACTTCCTTGTTCAACAGAGCAGGAGACTGAGGTTTGGACGGGAAAGTAGCCCTTCATCATAAACAAACAAGAAAACAACAGTCATCCTTCCAGGCCCTCCCTCTAATAGATTCTACAGCTGTGCTAAAGAAAGGTTCAGGTTAATTAAATCAAAATCGGGGGCTATTTGGGGGGTTAATTTTCACATACACATCATGTTCGTTTTAAAAAGTTCCTATGGAAGAAAAAGCTTTATTTCCTGTCTGGGAATTAGAAAGAAGCAAGCACCTTACAGCCTCACAAACAAGAACCCCCCATGAAAAACAGCAAAACAATTATTCACAGGAACACGGGCACACAGAGGGCTTCGAAACCATTAAAAAAAAAAAAAAACGAACACCGCCCCCCGTCCCCCCCCAAAAAAAAAAAACCCAACTCCTTCCTCTCTAGCGAGGAGGGCATCGTTCATTTGCAAGGATTTGGATCTGCCAGCCTGCAAACCGACCATCAGAACCAAAGTGAGGCTGTCTGCGGGGGCAGACGGGGGAAGGAGGGGGGCGCTTAAAACAAAACGGAACAAAAAGGCTTCAGGAAAAAAAGCCTCCAAATCTCAGTGCTAAAACATATGTAAATTGGAGGCGCCGGTCGCGCAGGGACAACCGGGGGGGGCCCTGCTCTACT
>SJYX01006533.1:255660-267081 GCA_006410675.1 Oreotragus oreotragus
AGGACGGAGAGGGATGCGGAAGTGAAGAGAGCGTGCAAGGCAGAGGTGGAGCAGGATCTAGATGCTTCTTCCCCAGCCAGGGCTATCGAAGCTCGCGGACCCCAGCCAATAGACCCCGCATTTCCATGCTAGTCTTATCTTCTTTTTTAAACAGAGAGACAGACACAGACAGACAGACAGGCAGAGCCGCAGTGCACACAGGGCGTGTGTCGGAGAGGCCGCCTGGAGACTCACCGCAGCAATGCTACGTGAATGCAGAGGGCTGGAGGTGGTGTGACTACTCACTTGCTCGGCTAACAGCTGCCGGTTTTGGATGGAATTATTCCGCAACAACAAGAAAGCGTCGGTTAAACGCCTCGTGGCCATGTCTCACCCTTTGTGACCCCCAGCTCAGGGGCCCCCCGCCCACTTAAGAGTCCAGGTTTATTCACTTTCTTTCTCTTGGTCTGGCCTGGTCCCCTTCGCAGGCCTGCAGCCAAGCAGGTGCTGCTCTGTGCTTCCTCCAAGCGCAAAGACCCCTCCCCAGATAACACCTCGGCTTTCCAATTGTCTGACTCCCCCTACCCAGGGCCAGCCTTCGATCTCTAAGCACTTAAATCCCCCCAATCCTTGCGTTGCTAGCCAACTTCCCAGAGACCCCTCCCCAATCCAACCTTGGATCTACAAGCGTCTAACTGGCCAATCCGGCTTTGGACTGGAAGACTCGGAAGCCCCCTACCACATCAGTCTCTCACACCCCCTAGGGCCCGAGCCTCTTATGTCTAACTTGCTCACACGCGTCTGGGCCGTGCTTTCAAGCCTGCCTCTGGCTCAGTTTGCCCTCCAGAGGCCTGAGAGGCTTGCTTGAGGCCCCCTTTTGGACAACCGAGCCAGGCCTGGGCCCTGAACGCCTGCTGCTTCCTGCTGGGGCCTGGTCTGAGCCCTCTAGGGCCGGGGCCCCGACCTCCTGACCCCTTCCCTTTATGGGTGGCCTGGTCCTCCACTGCCACAGCAGGCTGCCGGCCTCCAGGAGGGCAGCAGAGCCTGCCTCTACGGCCTCCTCACTCCTCTTCTTCGGCTCCCTCCATCCCCGGATCTGACTGCTGCTCAGCCCCAGGGCCGTTTCCGTGTTCTGGGTCCCGGGTTCTGGCGTTCCCCCCTGGCCCTCTTCCTGTCCGTCTCTCGAGAGTGCCCCCCTGCGACGTTCACAAGCCTTGCTCGCAACGTTCCGGGCGCGGGAGATCCCTACCCCCCTGCCCCGGGGCACGGGAGTGCTCCGCCCTCTCCCGGGGTGCAGCCGGGACGCTAGGTTCCCCCTTGCCAACTGGGCCCAGGCCCTGAGAGCGGGCCTTCGGGCCGGCCTGAGCCTCGAGAACGTGGGCCCCACGTTGCAAACAACTGCCAGGGGCCTTGGCGCGCTTATTAGAGTGGAGTCGAGTGGCAGGCAGATTTGGGCTCCAGCAGAACCGAAGTTTGAGACGCGCGGAGTTGGGGCGGGAGAGGAAAAGTTGGAGACGACTGCCTCTTGGAGGCCGAGCACGCTCCACTGCAGGCGGCGGCTCGCGCTCATTTTTTTTTTCCCAATTCTAAAAAAAAAAAAAAAATATCAGGAAAACAAGCAGGAGAGGAGAAAAAAAAAGCAAAAGCTCCAGCTAGAGCTGCAGGCTGCCTGGGCTGTGCCGCCGCCCGCAGTCGAGGGGTCGTGGGGACCTGCCCGGCTGCCGCGTTCTGTAGGGGGCACTGCAGGGTTGTACAATCTCAAGTGGAAAAGTTCCCGAAACTTTGACAGCCCCCCGCCCCCAACCACTTCTCCCTGCCTAGTGGGCCCGCGCGCCCGTGTGCCAAGCCGGGCCCCGCGCCCCCCACACCCCTAGCCCGCTTTCCCGCCTGGAATTGGGTCGGGGAGCCCCCTGCCACCCCAGCACTTGGTTGAAGACTCGAGTTGGCGGAATTTGGGCTGAGGCTGAGCCGGGGCGCGTTGGAATCGAGTCGCCCGAGCGCGGCAAGCAGGGGCCAGGTGATCGCCCCGCGAGCGAGGCCCGAGTCCTGCGGGGTGTCCTGCCCGGGCCCACGCCACGGGCCGTAGGAGGCCACCCTACTGGCCGCACGAGGTCACCTCCCCGTCCCCCCCGCCCCCCCAGCCCAGCGCCCAGAGGCCGAAGCCCGAGCCAGAAACAGCCTGGGCCGGGCGCGCGGGCCCGAGTGGGTCGGGGTCGTGGAGTCGGGCAACCGCGCCTCCCAAGGGGCTCAGGGCTGGGGCAGCACCGGGTTCCTCTTCCCGGGGCGAGCGGGGTCCACCGTGGGGCCGCCGAGCCGCACTCGAGAGTGTAGTCTTAACAAAGGAAAATAGCCCGGGCACCCGGGAACGGCCCGATCCCTGCAATTGTTTCTGCTTGAAACAAACTTTACACACACACGTGCATTTTCCTAGCGTCTCCCCCGTGCTAAGCGCCGAGTTTGCAAAGGAAAGATAGCAAACACGGGAAACACAAAGCCGGTGTCCGCGCTCACAAAGGGCGGCAGCCGGGCCGGCGCGGAGACCCGCGCGCGAATGTCAGCAGCACCCGCGGGGCGCAGGGCGAGGGTCCCGCCGGGTTTCGCCATGTCGCTGGCGGCACCCTATACATACATACATACAAATATATACACATAATTTTGTTTTCTAAAGGAGAACTTTTCTGTGCATCTGTTGTGTAACTAAAAATTACTGAGAAACATATCTTCGGGAGGGAAATGTCCAAATGCATAAAATAAAAGGAACCGGGAGAGCCAGAGAGCAGGGCTGGCGCGTTGGTTTGGAGGAAGGGGCTGTGGTTTCCGGAGCCGGATTGTGGACTAGGGGGATGCGCAGGGAAGGGGCGCCCGTTCGCGGGCTTTCGGGGACGTTGGACGATGCCCGGGCGAGACAAAACCTCGCCGCCGCGTGTCACCGCGGACAGAGAGCTGCCTGCCTCTCCGAGCGGGCGGCTGCGGCGGGAGAAAGCCGCTGCTCCAAAGGCAGGGACCCCGGTTATCTCGGGGAGAGAAATTCAGGGAGCCTGTGTGCGGACCCCAGGCAAGCTCGGCACCCCGGGACATATGTGCCTGTTTGCCGAAAGAGGGACAAGTCCTATCCCCACCCACAGCGCGTGCGATCCCCGCAGTGAGACCTGACCCAAGGCGCATGGCTAAGCCCCCTACTCCTGCTTCGGAGAATAGACAATGTAAATAAATAACAACCAAGCGGGTGTTGGGCAAGACATCAGATAGAAACGTGGTCGGCATCGGGTTCCTTTCGCTGGACCTCTCAGCACCTTGCAAAGCAGGGACATGTTTATTGGTGGCTTTCTCCCCCAGGCTAGAACGCGATCTTCTTGCCGGGCACCGTGTTTTTAGTGTTTTATTCATCTTTGTACCCTCGGCCATTGCATTTACTTGGTACTAGGCTCCGGATAAATGTCTTTTAAATTTGTGCATGAGTGAATTAGAGACCTGAGATATCCTCCACAAACTCTCTGACCGCCCTGGAGTGACTTTAAGCCTTTAGAGCCATTAACGGTTAGGAAGGGGGAAAAATGTGGGGTTTTAATAATCCATGTAATGTGCTCCCTGTCTTCCTCCTCGGGGCTATTGTGACGATCCAATGAGCAAAGTGAAAACCTTTGTCAACTATCAGGGGCTGAACAAATATTATATAGGATAGCTGTCCACTCATTCCCTTTGCTGGGAAAGCTTTACAGACTCCTGGGCTTGTGTTTCAGTAGATGGTGGTTGCCCTTTCTGGTCAGTCTTAAATGTTTTTTGCAGGACAATCTTGTTCTTATGTTTAGGAAATCAATCAAGCTTCCATTTCTTTGAGAGAAATGAACAGGCACTTGCTCACATAAATAATGGAAGAAAAAACCTCGTATTCCCAGAACAACCACCTCAAGCAACCCAAGAGCCCAAGAGCACGGAAACCATGAAGCATCCATGAGATTGGCATAGCAACCGGAAGGCAGCACCGTGCAGTAAGAACCCGGCTACGTCCAGGCATGGGATCGTGTGTGGGAAAAAGTGTTAAGTGAAATGGAAGCCCTGGCTGGGACACGTACCCTGGTATAGACCAAGTCCAGTCTGTGTGCGCCCTGACCCATACTGGGAGTGAGGTGGGTTGGTGGGGGGAGGATATAAATCATTACATTTGAATGTTCCTTGGCTGTTTTATTTTCCTGTCAAGTGGCTTAAGCCTGATTTTTTTTTTTTTCCAAGCATTCCCTCATGGCCAAGTATGTGTTTCCTTGGAATTGAAATCTAGGTTGATGGTTTTACATTTTAAAAGCTTTCTTTGTGACTCATTCTTGGCCTGCGATAGGATTCTGTAATACTCCCCAAGCTCACAGAGCCTGGGTGTCCTGTTTCTTGGGCTTTGTACCCACTTTCTAACATTTTGTCAGTGGATCCAAGAAGTCACTTTGGGAGACAAGTATTTCATTGTCTTCTTGTCATCGTAATCACTGCGGAAGGGAACCATAAACATGGACTTTCCCAGCTGAAGACAGACAATGGCAGGGGCAGGAGGAGGTTTTCAAGTGCTGACACATTAGTGGTTAGACAAAATGGGTCAGCAGGGCGAGACCCACACCCTTCAGGGAAGACGTTTAGATGAGATAGGGCTCATGGAGCCCTCACTCCGTGGGCCAGCACACAGTAAGTGCTCCATATATGGCCATGTGGTTGATCTCAGCAGCACAAAGCTCACACAGGCTACACTCCTTCCTGGAAAGCTTCACAGCAAACTCCAAAGAGTTTGGAGTATGGGGGTGGGTCCTGAAGACATTTTAAGATTCAGATTCTGTGGTTTAAGAATCCAGTTGTATCTAAACAGGTGGAAAAAGGGTTGAAACAGTCTCAAACAGACACCTCTTAACTTGGGCCTTCCTAGCTCCTCTTGGAAGACAGATGGTCTTTTTTTCTTTTTTTTTTCCTAAATCAAGATGAGCAACAGAAGCCCCCGAGCCTAATGAATGTCTCATTTGCACAGATCTGACAGAGCAGGCAGATTCTGGCCAGATTCAGGAAACAGGAGCTTTGTGCTCTGTCACCCCAAACAGCTCCTCAAAACCCTGAGCACTTCCAACCTTTGGAAACTGCCTAGCTCTGTCTGTCTCTAGCCACGGCACCTCTCATGAGCAGAGAGATAGAGATGCCGCAGAGAGGCAAGTTTTGTTTTGTCCAGACTCCATTAGGTTTTTATAGCAGACAATTCAATTCAGGAAGAATTTCTAAAAAATCTACCAGTGGCTCTGCCTTGCTCATGCCAGGCTCTGCTGAAAGGGCTGAAACAGAGCACAACTCTTGCCTTCAAGGAATGCAGCCTCCATTAATTCTGCCCAAATGCTGATTCTCATCGTGTGTGTTTCTCCATCAGCCTAACACATGCTCTCTCTTCCCCTCCATCCATCCTCTACGCTGCAGCCATGGTGACCTTTCCAAAGCACAAATCTCATCATGTCACCGCCTGATTGAGGCTCCGAAACAGCTCCCTCTGGCCCATACCAGTGACGTTCAGCAGAAAACAGGTGTTCTCCAAGCCAGGCCATTGCTAATAGTAACTAATGATGGTCTTTGCTTGGTTGGCAGAAAAAAATTAAGCTAACTGATGGAATAGTCTTCCATGTTAGGTGCATCTCCCTGTCACTTTTTCTTAAGCTTTTGGTCCTTGCTACCCCTTGGCTGTTTAGAATATAGTATAAGACTATATCTGATTTATTCCACAATCATGAATTTTACGGAGACTGTTTTTTCACATCTCAATATTTCCTGGGAACTTCCCTGGTGGTGCAGTGGATAAGGAACCGGGTCTGGGAAGATTCCACATGCCTTGGAGCAACTAAACCCGTGTGCTGCAACTACTGAGCCCTCGCTCTAGAGCCAGTACTCCACAACAAGGGAAACCACCACAATGAGAAGCCTGTGCACTGAAATGAAGAGTAGCCCTGGCTCGCCATAACTAGAGAAAGCCCTTGCAAAGCACTGAAGACCCAGCAAACCCAAACATAAATAGGTTAAAAATTAAAAAAATTTCCTGTTGTTCTGCACGTGTGTGTTCTACATGGTGGGGAGGGGGGAGCCCTGGGAGGGAGGCCAGGCATTCAAGACCCTTCCCAACAGCCCCAACCCTCACACAGTGTGCTTGTCCCTCTCCAGGCCTTGACTTATGTGGTTTTCTCTGCCTAGATTGTGGGTCTTTCCCCTTTTGCTTTGTGAACATTTCCTTCATGTCTTAGCATCACCCATTGTCTAAATGTCACAAATGTTTATGGAATCGATGAGTGGATGGATTGACAGATGGAAAGATGAGAGGAAATATACTCAGGATCAGCATATACCAGGAGGTCAAGTTGCCCACCTCTGTCCCCACCCCTTACTCACCATACTCCAGCTACACTGGCCTTCCTCCTGGTTCTCAAACCACCTTAGAAGTTGCTGTCCCTGCCTACTTAGTCATTCACACGACTGGCTCCTTCTCAGGACCGGGGTCTCAGATCACCTCATATAAAGTGATCTTCCAACCTTGTCGGTGCTGTCAGGAAAGGAATGTCCTCTCCCAGGGCCCTGGGCCATCATGCCATGTATCTGTGCTGGACCAACTTCAAGACTCAAAGAACATCTAACCTCATGGCTTTTGGTCTTGGAGGCCCCCAAAGAAACCTCTTAGGCAACAGCTCACGCCAGCAAAGCATACCTTTGGTTTTCTTCTGTAGAATGATGTTGACACGTGTATCCTCAAATAAATCAGCCTCCCCGTCTTCACCATCTTCCTTGGCAAGGACAATTAGTTGAAGTGCCAAGCTGGGACTGACTGGGATGACTCAACCCTTGAAAAATATAAAGGAAATCATTGTATTTTCTAGCTAACAGGTACTGAGACTCAGCCAGCTCCTCCATTTCTAGTTTGTTTTCACCCCCACCCCCATGGCAGTAACCACATGACATGGTATTGAGNACAATTAGTTGAAGTGCCAAGCTGGGACTGACTGGGATGACTCAACCCTTGAAAAATATAAAGGAAATCATTGTATTTTCTAGCTAACAGGTACTGAGACTCAGCCAGCTCCTCCATTTCTAGTTTGTTTTCACCCCCACCCCCATGGCAGTAACCACATGACATGGTATTGAGTGATGTCAAGTACAGAGCTGGACCCAGTCTTCTCCTGATGCCACTCTGGTAACCAGCAGCCTCTCATTAACCATGTGGCCTTGTAAGAGTCAAAACTCCTTGGGCTGCAAAGGACAGAACCCAGAGCAAATTGGTTTAAGCTTAAAAGCAAATGTATTGGCCCAAATAACAAAAGAAAGAAAGAAAAGAAAAAAGAGAGAAAAAAAGAAATATCTAGGCATAGCTGGATCCAGAGGGTAAATGGTATCCATAAGAGTCTATTTCTCAGCTCTTCCTTGCTCTGCAGAGTTTTCATGTTCAGGCTAGTTCTCCCCAGGAGGTGGTAAATTGACGTCTGGAAGCCCAGCTCTGGTGTCGCACACCATAGCAACCCCAGGAGAAAGTACACTTCTCTTTCTTAATAATTTCAACAAAAGTCTAGAACTGACTCTCACTGGCCTGTCTTGAGTCCCATCCTCATCCCTGGATGCCAAGCTAATGGCCAGAAAGTAGTGATCATCTAATTGATTGGGCTTGGGTCATGTGACCACTTCTGGACTCAGGAAGGTGAGGGTAGCTGAGTCTGAGTCACTCAAACAAGATGCACTATGAGCTCTCTCTTTTTTGAAATCACTGTGTTGAGGTTCCCAGGGCTTCCAAGGTGCCACAGTGGTAAAGAATCTGCCTTCCTATGCAAGAGATGCAAGAGAAAAGGGTTCAGTCCTTGGGTCAGGAAGATCTATCTTCTAGAGAAGAGAACGGCAACCCACTCCAGTATTCTTGCCTGGAGGATTCCATGGACAGAAGAGCCTGGTGGGCTACAGTCCATGGGGGTCACAAAAAGTCAGATATGACTGAGCACACACACATACAACAATAACACAACAACATGTGTTGGGCCCAAGAGAAAGAATGCTGGTACTCTATGCAGCAGATTTCTGCCTCAGGCCAGTTTTCAATCCTTGCTCTGCCCTTCACACATGGCCATCTGCCTCTCCTTGGATCTCGCTCCCTCGTTTCCAGTCTGTCTGTAGGCCAGTTCCCAGATGTTCTATTCTTGCTCTAGTGTCTTAGACTTTACCTGCCCATGGTTTCAGATACCACAGACTCCATCCTGTCTACCCGCACAGGGCCTCCTGGATGTCCTGCCCACCCTTCGGTGAACCGCTGGCTTCCCACCTAGGTATGCTCCCCCTCCTCCTGGATCCCTTATCTATGGCACCAAGAGTCAGTCTGCCCCCTAAACAGAGCCTTTGGCCTCATCTGCCATTCTGGCTCCTCTTTACCTGAGGTAAACATACCATCCACGATCAGAGTGCAGATCTACCTCCTACCTGCCAGCTGCCCTTCCTCCCCTCCCTGCCCATGGCCGCTCCACTGGTCATTCTCTCTCTTGCCTCGAAAATCACAACAGAAGTCTCTCTGCCTTGTCTCCGTGCCTCTGATGCTGGCCCCTGATGCAAGATGTTCTCTAAACAATCACCTTTCCAAAAAGATTAATCTGGTCTTGCTCCTCTCCTGATTAGACGCCTGCTCTGTCATCTCACTGCCTACGGTGGGGAGAATGAACTCCTTAACTGTGCCTCTAAACACCTGTAGCGCCCATGCCTCTCAAGCTAGGCCTGCCAGGAATCCTTCACCTTGTGGAACGTTCTTGGCACCTTCCGTGGTTACCATTTCTGTGCCTTGTGACATTTGATAGCTTCTGCTTTGAATTCTTTCCTCCACTCCCACCGCCTCCTCCTGGAAAACTCACTCACCTTTCAAGATGAAGCTCCCTGTTGCCAGTGAGCCCTTCCCCAGACCCACAGGCAACATCAGTCACTTTCATTTCTTGGAGCACAAAGCACCATGTTCATTCATGACGTGGAGGACGTGCTACTCTGTCTTGCGTTGATGTGTTTCCACATCTGCCTCCTCCACTCAACAGGGACCGTGGGGAGGGCAGGCACTGCCAGAGGAAGCACTTGGCCATGGAGTGTGACCAGATGAGTGACATTTGGGCATTGCTGTTGGGGGATGGGGAGGCAGGCAGGCTACAGAACATCAGTGTGAAGATGTATCGTTGTTTAACCACCAAATCCCAGGGTTTGGGATGTGAGGTTTGTGAGCCAGGCTGGGCAAAGAAAGTCCTGGGTAGATGTCTTGAGGGCCAGCTCTTTCTGATCAGGCGTCATCCATAAGCTCAAATCGCTCAAGGTATTTCGACTAATGAGGAGGTAGTGCAAAGTGAAGATGGAGTTGGGGGGTGGAGATGGAGAAAGATCCAGCTGAATTTTGCATCTCCAGTTGGCAGATCGGCTATCTACCAAAGGCTGGCTTGTCCTTAGCCTCAGTCCCAATCAATTTGAGCCTCAATGTCGGATTGTCGGTGGTAAACACGTGACTCTGTTACCCTCTTTCCCTTTTGTTGCTTTCAAAGTTCAGTTGCAAACCTGGTTAAGTGTTTCCTTTGTCTCTATGAGATGTGACTTCACTATTCTCCCCTGATGGGATGGATGGTGTGCTTCATGTTTTTTTGATGGAAACCGAGGCTGAGCCAGTCGGACTGGAGTCAAATTACCTCTGAAAATATGACTGGACATGGGTCTGGGTGAAATTCATTCGATTTTCTCTGGGTGCTCTGTGTCTCCCATGGATCCTGGGAAGCAGGGCATGTGCTATGTGCAGCATGCATTGGAGAGATATGTTCAGGCCCATGGAGACTGCAGAGTAACAGGACTCCCCGGAGGCCCAGTCTAAGCAGGCTAGGGAAGAGCCAAGCTCCCACAGGCTGTTCTACATCCTGTGGGTCACATCTCCCACTTGAAAGGTTACCAGAATGGAGATGTTTAGTGCTTCCTGGGTGCCGCAAGGACCTTTTCCAGCCCTTGGTATTAAGATCCAGCTCAACTGATGGAGACCCCCATTGCTTTACCAATACAGAAGTATTGAACAGCTACCCTAGGCATGGCATTGTAGAGCTGCTGGAGTTTCGAAAGATGCTCTGCTCTCAAAGAACTCACAGTCTAGCTGGGGACACAAAACCAACAGACAGGAAACAATTAGTGAGCACTGGAGCTTGAAAAAAATATGCCGAAGTGACTATGAAGGCAGCCGCAGTTCAGAAAAGGGAGAGATTGATATTTCAGCGAAAGCTCCCTTCATGAAAGAGGCAGGGGAGGACCCGTTCCTTGAAGGAAGGGCAAGGGCTTCAGAAAGGGGAGGGCACCCCAGAGAGGGGAAAACAGCACATGCGAAGCTGGAGAAGCAGGAGAAGAAGAAGGTGGGTGAGGGACAAGGAAAGAGCTCCCCAGAACCCAGTACACACTGGGGAGGTGATGATGCAGAAATCGGTCAGGGTGGAGCCAGACTTGGAGTTCTCTGGATGTCAGGGCTTTAAAGGTGACATTCAGGGATTTCTCTGTTGGTCCAATGGCTAAGACTTGGTGTTCCCGATGCAAGGATCCTGAGTTCAATCCCTGGTCAGGGAACTAGATCCCACATGGCACAGTCAAATCAAATAAAATTTTAAAATATTTTTAAAATATCATAAAATAAATGTGACATTTATACAATTTATAAGCACTTATCTCGTGTGTAATGGGCACTATGAATCATGCAGGAGGCTCAGAAGTTAAGAAGATACAAGGAAAGTCAGACACTTTAATAAATATCCTTCAGTAAGTGTTACAGAGGAGGTACCCCCCGGAGCTGGGAAGCCGGTGATGGGCAGCCAGCCTCACTTAGCATAGATTAACATGGGCTTCGTGGAGGGAAACTTGGAGGGCATCGGAAATCATCCAGGTGTGGAAGAGGCAGAAGCACAACCTGGCCACGTACAAAAATGTTCACAGCAGTGAGAGGGTGGACCATCTGAATTCTCAACAAGAAGCCACTGATGAAATAGATGATGGTCCATCCATAGCAGTGGCCACAGGACTGGAAAAGGTCAGTTTTCATTCCAATCCCAAAGAAAGGCAATGCCAAAGAATGCTCAAACTACCGCACAATTGCACTCATCTCACACGCTAGTAAAGTAATGCTCAAAATTCTCCAAGCCAGGCTTCAGCAATACGTGAACCATGAACTCCCTGATGTTCAAGCTGGTTTTAGAAAAGGCAGAGGAACCAGAGATCAAATTGCCAACATCCACTGGATCATGGAAAAAGCAAGCGAGTTCCAGAAAAACATCTATTTCTGCTTTATTGACTATGCCAAAGCCTTTGACTGTGTGGATCACAATAAACTGTGGAAAATTCTGAAAGAGATGGGAATACCAGACCACCTAACCTGCCTCTTGAGAAATCTGTATGCAGGTCAGGAAGCAACAGTTAGAACTG
>SJYX01006533.1:269898-293930 GCA_006410675.1 Oreotragus oreotragus
GAAGAATTGATGCTTTTGAACTGTGGTGTTGGAGAAGACTCTTGAGAGTCCCTTGGACTGCAAGGAGATCCAACCAGTCCATTCTGAAGGAGATCAACCCTGGGATTTCTTTGGAAGGAATGATGCTAAAGCTGAAACTCCAGTACTTTGGCCACCTGATGCGAAGAGTTGACTCATTGGAAAAAACTCTGATGCTGGGAGGGATTGGGGGCAGGAGGAGAAGGGGACGACCGAGGATGAGATGGCTGGATGGCATCACGGACTCGATAGACATGAGTCTGAGTGAACTCCGAGAGATGGTAATGAACAGGGAGACGTGGCGTGCTGCAATTCATGAGGTTGCAAAGAGTCGGACACGACTGAGTGACTGAACTGAACTGTAGAGCAGTTAAAAAAGATAAAGCTGTTCAGTATATATTGATTTGGAAAGGTCTCTAAGATATAGTATTAAGAGAAGGGAGAGAAAAAAAAAAGCAAGATCCAGAAAAAAATATATTGTATGCTCTCTCGCTCTTGATGTATGTGTGTTGCTGGTAAATGACTAGACATCTCTGGAAAGAGATCCCAGAAACATGGACTGATGGTGGTTTCCAGAGAGAGGAGCTGGCTGGGGAGCCCAAAGGAGGACTGTGACTCAGCCTTGGTGTGAAATGACTCCAAAGGGAGACATCGCTTGAAGTTTCAAACGTGCTGAAGAGCAGCCAGTGGATGGGTGAGGAGCTGTGTTCTGGGGGAGGGGACGCCCAAAGGAGCCTGGGGTGTTCCAAGGCCCGTAAAGATGCTTGGGAGGAAGACACGCAGGCAGAAGATGCACCTTAATAAGAATGATGTTCCAGGCTAAGGAGTTCACACCTTAGCCTGGAGGACCGGCTAAGGTGTGTCCTTAGCCTGGACACGCTCACTCACTCCATCAGTTGATACTGATGCAGACGGAGCAGGATGGCTTTTGAGCATGCTCACTTGGTGTCTCGGTTGCCAGGTTAACTGAAATAGGTGCTGAAACAAAACGCCACAGACTGGTTGCTGTCGTTTAGCCGCTCAGTCATGTCTGACTCTTTGAAGCCCCACGAACTGCAGCACATCAGGCTTCCCTGTCCTTCATTATCTCCTGGAGCTTGCTCAAATTCATGTCTGTTGAGTTAGTGATGCCATCTCATCCTCTGTTGCCCCTTTCTCCTCCTGCCCTCAATCTTTCCCAGTATCAGGGTCTCTTCTAATAAGTCGACCCTTCGCATCAGGTATGAAGCCCCACGAACTGCAGCACATCAGGCTTCCCTGTCCTTCATTATCTCCTGGAGCTTGCTCAAATTCATGTCTGTTGAGTTAGTGATGCCATCTCATCCTCTGTTGCCCCTTTCTCCTCCTGCCCTCAATCTTTCCCAGTATCAGGGTCTCTTCTAATAAGTCGACCCTTCGCATCAGGTGGCCAAAGTACTGGAGCTTCAGCTTCAGCATGAGTCCTTCCAGTGAATATTCAGGGTTGATTTCCTTTAGGATTGACTGGTTTGATCTCCTTGCAGTCCAAGGAACGCTCAAGAATCTTCTCTAGCATCACAGTTCAAAAGCTTCAGTTCTTTTGCATTCAACCTTCTTTATGGTCTGAGTCTCACATTTACATGACTATCAGAAAAACCATAGCTTTGACTACATGGACCTGTGTCAGCAAAGTGATGTCTCTGCTTATAAACAGCAGAAATTTACTTCTCACAGTCCTGGAGGTTAGGAAGTGCAAGATCAAGGTGCCAGCAGTGTCGACCATTGGTGAGGGCCCTCTACCTGGTTAATTTCTCAGGTTGGGGTGGGGAGCTCAGGGGGTGGGGTCTCCCTTTGTAAGGAGACCCCATTCATGAGGGCTCCACCCTCAGGAGCTCATTACTTCCCTAAACTCCACCTCCTGACACCATCACTTTGAGGGTTGGGATTTCAACATGGGAATTCCAGGGAGTTGGGAGCAGGGACACAGACATTCAGACCATAGCACTTGGCCAGGATGAACTACATTTCCTGGAACCCCCTTTCTTCCCTGACTGTAGTCAGGATGGGCCATAAGGAGGTCCTTGCAAGTTTCTGGAGGCCCCGTTCCCAACTCGGGATCCAGAATGAGCAAACCAGTGTGCTGCTTGCCCTCCTACAGTTCCTTTTCTAGAAGGAAGAATCAGAAAGTAAACAACAAATAAGGGAACTTTCTGGTGGTCCAGGGGTTAAGACTCTGCACTCCCAATGAAGGGGGCCTGGGTTTGATCCCTGGTCAGAGAACTAGATCCCCCATGCTGCAAGTAACAGTTTGAGTGCCTCAACTAAAGAGTCCGGGCGCCTCAACAAAGACCTGGAGCAGCCAAAGAAAAGAATTTTTAAGTTTATATAAAAAGAAAACCACAACAAATAAATGAGACCTCAGAAAGTAAGGTCATGCCAGCAGAAAACGAAAACTAAGTAGCCTGCTTTAGGCCAAGAATGTTTCAGGGAGGCCTCTCAGAACAAGTGGCCTCGACCTGAAGGGCAGCGGGGACTGCCCATCAGCCAGCTGTAGAGGCTCAGACTGTGGGTCAAGGGCTCTAGGGTAGGTCACGCTGGAGTCTTGGAGGAACAGAAAAAAGCTGAACAGGCTGGTGGATTGTGAAGGAGCAGAGAGCGTGAGGGGTGGGGTTGGAGCTGAGGGCCTCGATAGCCTTGCAAGTCAGCGTCTGGATTTTGTTCTAGAAGCGTCCTGAAGTCAAGGCATCTTTCAGAGTTGGCCATGAGAGAGCCCGCACAGAGCTCTTCCTTGGAAAAGTGGGGATAAAGCATGGTGTTGCTCTGTGTGTGTGTGTGTGTGTGTGTGTGTGTGTGTGTGAGGGACGGAGAGAAATGTCCTGTCTTGATCTTTGCCTCGGGCTGACTTGCAGATCCTTCCGCCCTGTGTCCTGGCTCCCTGCTGGTCTCACCAGAATTCCATCTTTCCAAGGAAGTCAGACTTCCTTCTGCTAAGAAGCTTTTTCCAGGCCCTGGATAAAAGAATCACGCAAAGCGGAATCATGCACGCGGTTTTATGTTCCATTTCCCTGGGACGCCATTAGCAACACTGAGCCCTTCTGCCTGTATTCAACAGAATTTCTTACCCTGTTCTGCCTGGAACAGAAGGGAAACGAAAGGGGAGGAAGGGTCTCGGGGAGCTGGGCCAGGGAAGGGGGTGGTACAGCGCCCCCCTTTCAGCCCAGAGAGGACCCCTCGAACATGACAGATGGTAGTCACCTTCCCCAGGGTTCGTAGGTCAGCTCCGTGTACCCTTACTCCCACTCCAGACCTCCTGGCTGCAGTGTTTCTATCTAATTGATTTAGAAATAATGGATTTATTGGATAGATGCTTATAGACCATGGAGGCCAGAGAAAGGAAGCCATTTGGCCAAGGTCACACGCTGCCCAGTAGCAGGATTTGGCCGTAAACCCAGCTTGACTCCCAGAGTGGCCCTCTGGTGCACAGTAGTCCTTCTGAGAAGAACTGGTCCTTCCCCAGAGTCCCTGGCAACGAACAGCACATCCTCTGTGTGGTTTTCATAGAGGGTTGGTCCTGTTTCTCACTAAATCACTTAGATCATGGCCCGTTCATGAGCAGGAAGTGGGTCAGAAAGAACAACAGCAGGGGACCACTTACAAATAGGGGATGGACCCGGACCCTTCAGCAGATCCACTGCTGCTGCTAAGTCGCTTCAGTCGTGTCCGATTCTGTGCGACCCCATAGACGGCAGCCCACCAGGCTCCCCATCCCTGGGATTCTCCAGGCAAGAACACTGGAGTGGGTTGCCATTTCCTTCTCCAGTGCATGAAAGTGAAAAGCGAAAGTGAAGTCGCTCAGTCGTGTTCGACTGTTAGTGACCCCATGAACTGCAGCCTACCAGACTCCTCCATCCACGGGATTTTCCAGGCAAGAGTACTGGAGTGGGTTGCCACACACAGGCTTAAAACACGGCCAGCTTCTCTTGGAGCCACCCGGTACTTAGTGTGTCTTCAACCAATTTGGGGTGGATGGGTCCAAAAGTGGCTGATCACTGTGTGAGAGTTCTTGTTGCTCACCTCTCCCTTCACTTAAGACCCAAAGCAGTGCCTCCAAGAAGCTTCCTGAATGGATGGAATATGAAGGGATTTTTTGGACTCGACCAGCATTTCTGGACTCATGGGTCATTCCAGTTAAAGTTCCAGAATTGAGTCTCATTGGCCAGATTTAGGTTACCTGCTTCCTCATCTGGAAACCCATCTGTCATTCCTACTGGAGGCCGCGGGGGTGGTGGTAGTGTGTCTGTCTGTCTGTCCTGGCCTGGTTCATCTACCAGGGCTCAGGCAGGCCAGGGGAGACCTTCCTGAGGAACATTAGGGCTTTGTCACCAGAATCAGAGAAAGTCGAGGCTGGGCCGGCAAAAGGACCAGCAAGCCCCAAAGACCGAAAATGCAAATTTCCTCATCTCCTTTCAGAACCACAGAGAGCTGTAGGACCACGTGTTCATCTCTATATTATGCTCGGGCAGGGCAGGGGCTTTGTCAACATTTGTGGAGTGAATGAAAGAATAAATAAATTGTTCGGTGAATTGTGGACCTTCTGAAAGTGAGAGGCAGTCCCCATGGTGGGAGTAGAGCCGGGACTATGACAGTTGTAGGGGACAGTCCTGGACCCCGTGTCTGGCTCACGGAGAGTACACAGGGCCCCAGCAGGCTGACCACCCCCTGCCAACGGCACATGAGCTGGACGCTAAGCCGGAGGCCGTGTGAGTTGGCAGGCTGGCGGCAGGGCCATGGGCTCAGGGTGCAGCTCCCTGTGAAATGAAGGCTGTTCTTCCCCCGTGTCAGCCTTGGCCCATGGCCCTGGACCTGGAGAAATTTTCATGGCAACAGATGGATCCAGAGTGATAGGAGGGGGCCCTGGGGAATGATGGCTTCCTTGCTGGTGAGAAGCCGAGCCATCACCAGCCCAGAATGGAGAATTGTTGGTAGGCTTATCTCCTGAGTTGAGGGGGTGTGGGTTTCTAGGGGCCTGAACAACATCCAGGAGAGATAGCAGGGAAGCATCCCTTCCTTGGGGGTTGGCCTGGCCAGAGTGGGGCTCCCTGTGCCCCTTGGAACAATGCTGGGCACAGTAACAGTGACTGAACAGACAGCTCTGTTGTTTCCAGCGTGGGCAGCTCCGATGGGCCGTCTTTAACATCTGGAAAGGGAGGTGAGAAGGGGCCGTGCACGTCTGAATGCTAAACAAGGCTGCTTTGGGATGCTTTTCATGCAAATCCCATGATTGAGTTTCCCATGTGTGGGAGTGGTTTTTTCACAGTTCCTTGGTCTTTTAAAATGAGAGGCGAATGAAGGCTGGAATGATTTGGTAGCCCCCAAAGGACCTGCTGGGGGAAAAAAAAAAAACCTGGACCCCGTGTCTGGCTCACGGAGAGTACACAGGGCCCCAGCAGGCTGACCACCCCCTGCCAACGGCACATGAGCTGGACGCTAAGCCGGAGGCCGTGTGAGTTGGCAGGCTGGCGGCAGGGCCATGGGCTCAGGGTGCAGCTCCCTGTGAAATGAAGGCTGTTCTTCCCCCGTGTCAGCCTTGGCCCATGGCCCTGGACCTGGAGAAATTTTCATGGCAACAGATGGATCCAGAGTGATAGGAGGGGGCCCTGGGGAATGATGGCTTCCTTGCTGGTGAGAAGCCGAGCCATCACCAGCCCAGAATGGAGAATTGTTGGTAGGCTTATCTCCTGAGTTGAGGGGGTGTGGGTTTCTAGGGGCCTGAACAACATCCAGGAGAGATAGCAGGGAAGCATCCCTTCCTTGGGGGTTGGCCTGGCCAGAGTGGGGCTCCCTGTGCCCCTTGGAACAATGCTGGGCACAGTAACAGTGACTGAACAGACAGCTCTGTTGTTTCCAGCGTGGGCAGCTCCGATGGGCCGTCTTTAACATCTGGAAAGGGAGGTGAGAAGGGGCCGTGCACGTCTGAATGCTAAACAAGGCTGCTTTGGGATGCTTTTCATGCAAATCCCATGATTGAGTTTCCCATGTGTGGGAGTGGTTTTTTCACAGTTCCTTGGTCTTTTAAAATGAGAGGCGAATGAAGGCTGGAATGATTTGGTAGCCCCCAAAGGACCTGCTGGGGGAAAAAAAAAAATCCCCAGGCTCTTGGCTCACAAAGAAAAAGCATCCCATTTTTTCAAGAAACTCTGCCTAACCATGCTTCTCCTTGCAGAGAGGGGTGTGGAGGCTCAGCTGCTCCCGATAGCAGTCATCTCAAATAACCCTCCTGACAGTTGTAGGGGCCAGTGTTTCTGAGGTCGTGGAGAGGCAGAGCCAAGATGGAACTCAGGTCCGGCTGGCTCCAGGGCATATGCCCAGCTCCTCAATCATGTTGCAGATTTTGAAGGAATCTAATACTGCCACCCACGATGATCTTGGTTAAGCTCACTCAGCTAAGAGCACCTTGTAAGCAAGTCCTCCAAGGACAAACGTGTCAGGAGGTGACATTGGAGCAGAGAATGGCTGGGAAAGAGTGTCTCGGGGCAAGGGAATGGTGGCATCTGTGATGTTGCCAGAAGGACTTGGGATTTGGCTGAATCGAATCAGTTTCCCTCTTCAGTTGTGAAACCTTCACTCCTCTAAGGGCTGCGGTCTGAGATCAGCAATTCCCCCCAATCTAGAGTCATCCATCCAGTCTCTCCAAGCTATAGCCACAGAGGAAGATCTGAGTCGGCCTTTCCTCTCAATGTTGGGTCTGGCGGGCTCCCACTGGCTGGGTGGTCTCATTCCCCATCCCTGTGGCCGCCTGCCCTTGCCATCACCTGGAATGGAAGGATTCTGAGGCCCTTCTCCAGAAACTTCTACGGAACATCTCTGTGTGACACGAGGGCTGGCCAGCACTTTCCACTCTCCTCCAGGGAGCTTCACTGTGAAGAACATTTTCTTTCTGATTTGTTTTCGTCTCTCAACAACCACAGGTCTCCAGCTGGCTTCACATTCTTTCCTCTTGTGGAAAAGGTTTGCAGGACTGTTTCTGGCTCTCTCTCTCTCTTTCACTTGATTTTAAAGGTGCAACAGGCCAACATCGAAGAACAGAGTAGGAGAGTGGGAAAAAGGAAGGAACGGGGGTAGGGGTGGGAACAGCCATCCAGGGACTGTTCCTGACCTTGGAGGAGGTCACTTCCCCATTGGATTCCTCAGTTTGTCCACTCCTCAAATGGACATCCCACAGGAAAGTCTTGAGAGACAGAAGCTGGGGTGTTGTCCATGTGGCTGCAAGGGCTAGAAAGAGGGGAAGCAGGAGAGAAATCTCTCTAAACTAGTTCCCCAACCTGGGGGCTGGATGCTCTGGGGGAAAGCTGTGCTGTGCATTGTGGGGTGTTTAGCAGCATCTCTGGTCTGCACCCTTGAGATGCCAGTGGAAAACCTGAATTGTAACAACCAGTAATGTCTCCAGACGCTGCCAGACATCCCACATTGAGATCCACTGCTCAGCACATCCCAAGGCCCCAGATGGTGTCCCCTCGTAACTGTCTGGACTTGGCACCCTTCAGGGTCTCCTGGTGACTGAAGGGCTGGGGAACGCTGACACTGTGGGAAACAGGAGAGACTTAGGCCGCAAGCTGGTACAAGGCGGCCCTTCACCTCACCTGGACACCTCATTGCCCAGGAAGTCCTTCTCTTGGTAGGCGGTGCTGCCTCCTCTGAAGTCTCAGGAAGGCCCCCAGGATGCACAGCATCCTCCCAAAGCCCCAGAGGTCCTGCTGCTCTGTGACCTGCAAGAGCACCAGCCCCTTTGGTGAGTGATGTCCTTCCAGGTGCTCGATGCAGGGGGAGACGGGTCTTCGGATCTCCAGCATAGCCAATCCCGGCAGGGCATGAGGCCCCAAGGAAGAGGAGGGGGCCTGAAGGCTCTGTGAGACCACCCCCCAACATACGTGGCTCCCCAAACTGGGGTGCCTGTGGTCTGAGCTCTACTTTTCTTACACTTTCATTTTTCTTTTTTTTTTTCCTAGTTCTTGGCTCTGGAAAAAGTGGAAAAACGTATACAGTGACCATACTGTTGATGTCTTGTTCAGAGAGAAGGAAAGATTTCACAGTTACTCAGAGAAAACACTGGTTGACGTGTGGTTAATAAATCACGCCCACATTTATGCATTTGCGGGTGTGGGTCTCGATGGCATTTTTCCTTTCTCGAGAAGAAAATTTAAGCTCCAGACTCTGACACAGCCCCATTAAATAGGGCCTTTCTCTCCTGCTGAGGACTGCTTTCACATGAGTGTTTGTCAGACAGCCCGGATGCCCTCTCCCCCTCCGGAGGCAGCACAGAGACCCTCGCACCAGGGCTGGCGTCTCCACCCCGAAGACCTGGGCTTAAGGGAAGCAAGAGGGTTTCCTGGCATCAAATTCATGAAACCAGAGACAGGAAGATGCCTTCCCGAGCAGGGACCACAGGGCCTCCAGCGTTCAGGACCTGTATCATCAGTACTTAGTAGGCAGAGACAGATGACTTCTGTACCCAGATGGGCAAGATCTTTGTCTCTAGCACATTGCCCTGTCTCCTCTCTGACAGACAGATCCTCCTGCCCACCCCACCACCCCCCATGCTCTGCTCCCTCCCGCTTCCTCTAACCTGTAGTCACCGGGCTAGAAAATGACTGTTGAATAAACTATCGATCAAATAACAAATATTTTTAGCATCTATCATGTATATGCCATTGGGTTAAGACCTGGAAAATGTATGGGGCTTTGGGGAAGGGGGGAATGAGGCTCTCAGGGATGAAGAATGGCAAATACATGGTACACCTGCCCCCGCTCTTCCCACCCATGCTCCTAGCAGACATTACTAATCAATCACTGGACATGGAGCTCAAGAATTCTGTCTGATGTACAGTTCCAGGCTGCTCCTCCTTGGAAAGGTCTTTCAGTATATAGCTCTGAGACAAAAGGGGTCACCTACTTCACCAGCCAAATGTGTCTTATCTGTCCTGGTGATCAGTAGAGTAACAGACATCTTGTTGCCCTAAATAGTCTGGGTATCTTGGGAAGATGAGACATGCACTCCTCACAAAACAAAGTCCCTAGAGCCTCAGAGCCGTTGAGTGTTGACGGTCAGATGAGGCCATGGCAGGAGGTCTATGCTTTCTGAGGGGTTGCCGCCTGCCTCCACCATGGCCAGCCTGAAAGACTTCCTGGAGGAGGTGGCTTGCCAATGTGTTGGCTGTCTCACTAGTGCATTGGCCTTTGATCACATGGCAATCTAGCATCCCTGCCCTTCAGGGAGACCCACTTCTATCCAGCCATGGGAAACTTGCATACATTCCTAGAACTGGCCAAACATTCCCCTCTCCAGGGGCTTTGCACCTGCTGTTCCCTCTGCTTAAAATGTTTTTGTCCTAGCTCCTACCATGGCTGGCTCCTTCTGAGCCTCCAAGTCCCAGCTCCAAGTCCCCTCCTCCGAGGAGTGCCCTCTGCACCCTGCTGCCAGGTCTTCCCATAAATCTGTATCTCAGACCCTTGTGTTGTCTACTAGATGTGATCTGGCCTGCAAGATATGGAGACCACCCGGGTGTCCATCAGTAGATGAATGAAGAAGATGTGGTGTGAGTGTGTGTGTGTGTGTGTGTGTGTGTGCACTCAGCCACTTTGCTCATGTCCAGCTTTTTACAACTCTATGGACTGTAGCCCACCAGACTCCTCTGTCCTTGGAAAACTCAGTATGCTGCAGTCCATAGGGTCTCAAAGAGTTGGACACGACTTAGCAACTCAACAGCAACAATATAATTGTACATCAACTATACTTCAATAAAAGAGGAATAAATGAATGACTACATTTAATGTATATATGAATGAAAATTTTTAAAATTTTAATGGTAAAAAAAATAAGTAAAAGTAAACACTATGAAAATGGAAAAAAAAAAAAAAAAGTGTGTGTGTGTGTGTGTGTGTGTGTGCACTCAGCCACTTTGCTCATGTCCAGCTTTTTACAACTCTATGGACTGTAGCCCACCAGACTCCTCTGTCCTTGGAAAACTCAGTATGCTGCAGTCCATAGGGTCTCAAAGAGTTGGACACGACTTAGCAACTCAACAGCAACAATATAATTGTACATCAACTATACTTCAATAAAAGAGGAATAAATGAATGACTACATTTAATGTATATATGAATGAAAATTTTTAAAATTTTAATGGTAAAAAAAATAAGTAAAAGTAAACACTATGAAAATGGAAAAAAAAAAAAAAAAAGGCAGGGGAGATAAGAGTCAGCCTGGCCTGCTCATGACTTTGACCCTGACACCAATGGTCAGGTGTATTGTAGGTGCTCAATGCATATTTGCCCAAAGAAGAAAGAAGGAAAAAATTTCAAATGGCTGCGTGGGAGGCGACAAGGAAAAATGTTGCAAAGCCTGCCCAGAAAACAGCTACACAGTCCAGAGCCCCCTCTGTTATGCATCTTCCCATCCAGGCATCTTCAATTTCTACAGCTGTCTCCCACCCAGGATCCAGGTCAGTCTCCAGTGGATTACATCAGTTGCCCGGGGCTACTGCAATAAAGGACCACAATTAGGGGGCTTAAAAAGTAGGACTCTAATTTCTCCCAGTTCTGGAGACCAGGTGTCTGAAGTTCAGGTGTGGGCAGGGCCAGCCTCCTTCCGCAGGTTCTAGGGGAGGGTCCTTCCTCGGCCTCTTCCTCGGCTGGTCCAGGGTATCCTTGAACTGCAGCCACATCCCTCCAACCTCTGCCTCCATCTTTGAATTGTCATCTTCTCTCTGCCTCTGTCCTCTCCTCTTCTAATAAGGGCACCAGTCATCAGACTTAAGGCCCACTGATAACTTTGATAACTTCATCACAAGATCCTTAATTGGGTATATCTGCAGAGAACTTTGTTGTTGTTCAGTCACTAAGTTGCTTTGGACTCTTTGTGACACCATGGACTGCAGCAAGCCAGGCCTCCCTGTCCTTCACTGTCTCCCAAGGTTTGCTCAAACTCATGTCCATTGAGTCAGTGATGCCATCCAACCATCTCATCCTTTGTTGCCCCCTTCTCTCCTGCCCTCAGTCTTTCCCAGCATCAGGATCTTTTCTGATGAGTCAGCTCTTTGCATATTGGAGCTACAGCTTCAGCATCAATCCNTTGCTCAAACTCATGTCCATTGAGTCAGTGATGCCATCCAACCATCTCATCCTTTGTTGCCCCCTTCTCTCCTGCCCTCAGTCTTTCCCAGCATCAGGATCTTTTCTGATGAGTCAGCTCTTTGCATATTGGAGCTACAGCTTCAGCATCAATCCTTTTAATGAATATTCAGGGTTGATTTCCTTTATGATTGACTGGTTGGATCTCCTGGTTGTTCAAGGGACTCTCAAGAGTCTTCTCCAACCCAGAGTTTGAAAGCATCGATTCTTTGGCACTCAGCCTTCTTTATGATTCAATTCTCATATCCATACATGGCTACTGGATACATCTGCAAAGATCTTATTTCCAAATAAGCTCAGTGAGGTTCTAGGTAATGTGAAATGCAGGGGATGGACATTCTTCAGTTCATTCCAGGGAAGATCAGGGCAGAAGCTGCTGGATATCCAGGGCTGTCCTCAGGTCCAGACTCCCCAGAGCTGAAGGTGACATTCACGGAGAGCTGCCAGCTGGCTCAGTACCCTGGTGGGGACCACCTCCTCTCTTGCCCCTCCTCAACGCTGAGCTCCCTCCAGTAGGGTCTGTGTAGCCCTGCCTTTTGGAAAGGACCTGCATTGCCTTCTTTCTTTAGGGGGCAGATGGAGATCAGGTCACCTTGGATTCCATCACCATCATCATCATCAACTGCACTGGTTTTCTGGAGTGTGTGTATGTGTTTAACTTTTTCTGCTTTTTTAAAGGCACACCAGAGCGGCAAAAGAGTCTGGAGGTCCTTGTAACATCACCACAGGCTGACGGAGGGCCCACTGTCCCCAAGGCCAGGGGCCCTCTGGGGAGATATAGGTCTCTCTTCTCCTGGGCCCAGAGCAGGTATGAGCTGTCCCTGAATCCTGCTTTTGCAGGAAAGCGGGCGGCAGAATGGACCCCAGGAGAGTCATAAACCCCAGGCAGGAATGAAGCATGGCTGAAAATGCTGGGCTTTGAATGGAATAATATATGGCCCAGGAGATAAGCCTCCTCTTATTCCAGGGCTTGCGTTGCTGTAGCAAAGCCCCAGATGGATTCCTGGGAAGAGCTGGACTAGGAAAGAAACGTAAGGACTGGCCTGCCTGCCCTCCTGCTGTCCAGTGCTCAGAGGCAGTCAAGCCAGAGACTTTGTCCTCAGGGAGCCCCTTATTCGTGGGAAAGATGAGTACACAAGCAGGGTCTTGCGGGGAGGAGTGTGGAGGAAGGCAGGGAAGGTTGTGGGAGGGTCTGGAAGGTGGCCTTTGGAACAAACCCATTTCTCTCCATCTGGTCCCCTTGCAGCTGCTCTGGTCCCTGACACCATAACAGCCCCTCTCGCTGGGCTCCCAAGTTTCCCCCAGCAACCCCACTCTCTGCACAGGAACCAGATGGACTTTAGAAATTAGATGAGGGAGCTGGCGTAGGTAGAGCTCTTTGGGATGGTCCAGTGATAACCATTTTATTGAGAATGACAAATATGTAGTTTCTTATCCTCACACACTTTTTCACCCTGTACCGAGGCCAGGAAGGACTGTTGCCAGGACACAGGACATGGATGAATATCTCCAGCCACAGTGAGCACTGGCCTCTCTGAGCCCCCAGGACCAGCAATGCCCCATATGGAGCACTTCCTCCTTCCAGCTGCTTCCTGACTTTCCTGGGGAAGAAGCAGGTGAAGACTTTGCCTATAAACCCTCTATTCTTTGAAAAATCAAACACAGCTCTTAGAGACCAACAACTGACTTCGCCCAGACTTGAAGGGTCCTTGACACGGAGTGAGGGCCTTGGAGGAAAGACAAGTTCTCACCCAGGAGATAAAGGCATCCTCTTAGTAAGGAAGAGCACCTAGAGTTTCCATTTGGATTCCTGAAGGCCTTGGGGAAATCCAGGGGGACTGTTTCCAGGTGGTTTCAGAAGTACCTGGCATATGGTAGGGGCTGGATGAATATCTGAGTAAACCAAAGAGCAACGATATTAATAATTGTGTTAAAAACTAGAGGCTCTCTATCGGGCACTTATGAGGAACCAGTCTGTGCCAAGTGCTTGACTAATAATGGGAGACACAGCCTGTCCCCTGATGGTGTCAAAACTGGGCACATTCTGGCTGCACGCAAGGGTGGATGCCTGCCTGGCTCTCTGGAAGCCCACGTCTGGTTAGAAAGACAAGATATCAAAAACTTCACCACTGATAAGGGTTAAACAGCCGTTCAATACAACAATAGAAGAGATGTTCAAGACACTACATGATTAATTGCCTTGGGAGTCATAGGGATGATAAATGTTTTAGGGACTCAGGGGAGGGAGTCATTTGTCCAAGGCTGGCAGAAGAGACAGACATGGGTAGGGGGAAGTCAGTGTCCTTTTCAAGAGGAACGATGAAGCTATCGTGGGATCCGCAACGGTGTGATTTGAGGGGACTGTCTTTTTTTTTTTAAGGAGTAAGTCTGATACTTAGTTACCCACTTGCTCTAGTCTCCCCATGCTGGAGTCCTTAGAAAATCATCTAATTCAAGAAAATTGGGAGCCAGTGAAAGCTTGATATTTACTTCCCTTCCAGCTGTTTAAGAAAGCCTACTGTGACTCAGATGGTAAAGGATCTGCCTGCAAAGCCGGAGAGCCAGGTTTGATCCTTGAGTCGGGAAGATTCCCATGGAGGAAGAAATGGAAACCCACTCCAGTAGTCTTGCCTCAAGAATCCCATGGACAGAGGAGCCTGGTGGGCTACAGTCCACAGATTGCAAGGATTTAGACACAACTGAGTGACACCACTTTCATTTTCCAGCTGTTTAAAATTCTCCAGGACAAGCCAGACATCTCAGATCTTTCCTCTAGAAAGTGGAATGGGAATTTAGTGCATGCCTCCTGTGAAATAGGGTGGACATGCTGGCTTTGAACCCCAAAAGTAGTTGGGGCATCTCTCCCTTGGCAAATGGGCTCCACAGCATATTAGACAAACACGTTTTCTCATGGTAGTGATAAGACTGACAAGTGTTTGGATTTTGCCCCAGATTTCAAGAGGTTGAAGCTGAGGGGTTTTTCTGAAGCACTCAAAGGTCTGGATGATGGTCAGTCTGGGAATCTATTAAGAAAACAGCCATTTCATCACAGCTCATACCAGAAATTGGTTCGTGGATGCCCAAGGCTTTATCTCATTAAATCACATTGCTGTCCATAAATGGCGTTCAGGCTGCCTCTGTGGGAGCGAGGTCATCTAGCTGTTTAGAAAGTCCCACCTGGGTCAGGGAGGTGCTGCTATCTGCAGACTTGGGGGAGACCATGCCTCTCCCTGCATCTCCCAAGACACAAAGCATCCAGGGGCTGTGTCGAATCAAGGAGCAGCTGTCCGCCCCCCAACCCAGTGGGATCCACTCTGGCCCTGGCAGTGAGAAAGCAGAAGGCTGACAATGAATCGCATGATGTCATCTGCAGGGGCTGGCTGGTGACACAGCTGGGGAGGGGGGCTTCTGGAGCCAAGAGAGGCCCAGAGGGCTCTGAAGATAGTGACAACGACCGTACCTTTCTCTGTCTCTCTGCTTCTCTCTCCATCCACCTCCTCCCCAAGCCTAATGGACTTAAATCCCCCATGAAAAAATGAAGATCTGAAGAAACCAATCTTTGCCACTGATGTTAAGCCATCCGAGGGGCACCTCTCCCAGCTGGGTCTTAAAAGGGGGCTATGATGAACTCGAGACGGGAGGTGGTCCAAGGAGGAGTCAGGAGGCCCCAGCCTTGGGGTCAGAGTTGGGGTCAAGTCCCCACTCTTTTGGGCAGGCCACTTGGCTGTGCTGAGTCTTGGCTTTTTCACCTACAAAATGGGGTTTCCATGAAGATGGTAGCAAAGAATGCATTTCAGGAGTAAGAAGGTGGCCAGTTTGGCAGCACCAGGACTTTCTGTGGAGGGCTCACCCCTGCAAGTCCAAGTCCCCTTGGATTTTTCATCCAAAATGTCCCAAGGCTCTGTTTTCCTTCTCAGTTACTCTCCCGAGGGTAGGGAGAATAGATGCCCAGGGAGGAAGAACGCAGTTGGCTTGCCCAGAAGTCAGGGGGTGAAGGGGAGGTGGGAAGGGTCAAGGGTGTCTGTGGGGCTTTCCTGAACTAGGGCTTCTCTTCTCTGCTCTGCCACTGACCTTGCCACCCTCTGCCTCATAGTCAGGCCAGCTGGGACCATATCTGGCTTCCTCCCAAGAAAGCGAGCCCTTGACTTGTTGTTAGCATCCAGCTACAGGGGACTTGGAAATTGAACCTGGTAACCTTCCAGGGCACCACCATGCAGTTGCACATGTATACCCCACACACTTTTCTCGAAAGGCGACGTCGGCAGATAGAGCCAAAGGAACCCAGGTCTCAGTCACCAGTTTGAGCTCCAGTGTCCTGCTGTTCGCCCAAGAAACCCAAAACCCCGCACGTGAGCCATCCCTGAGCTGGGCCCTCAGAAGGCCTTGGACTGGCTGCAGAAGAGAAAACTGCCGAGGAGCCCATCAAGGGAGACGCTGGGCAAAGGGAAGCGTGCGTGGCAGGAAGGCCCGAGGCTCTGCCTGCAGCTCCCCCAGGACCACATTGTCAGAAGAGCCGAAACCTAAGCCTTCAAAGCTCCTGCCACTGAGGCGGATTTCTTTCTCTGGCCTCAGAGGTAAAAACTGACCTCTAAATGGTTTAGAAAGGGCTACACATGGTTCCTCCAGTTCCCAAAGGCAAGCTCATGGGGGAAAGTCAAGCTGATTGCATTGCTGTTCAAAAGTCTGGGTGTTTGGATGTGGTTTGTCGACTGAGCTCACCCTGGCGGCACCCAGAGCTGGGTGGGCACCTCCGGGTGCAGGATGCATGGAGAGCCCTCGGGGGCTGCCTCCTCCCCATCTGGGTGGGCAACGTTGCCGCGGGCACAGGGTCTAGCCCTGGCTGAGGAGCCTGTGCTCCGGACACGATAAACACAGACTGCATCTCAGGTGGTCCTAACACCTACGAAGGAACAGAGAAGCCCTCCATTGTCTGGTCTGTTCCTTGTTATCTGTTTATCTGTCTCTCTGTTTGCATCCATCTCTCCTCCTGGGCAGGGGCTGCCCTGACCTCCATGGTGCCCCCCGCCCGCACATGGCAGGCACCCATGGGGTTGCAGAGTGGGCAGTGTGGATGGCGCATCTGCCTGCCCTCTGCCCTCTGTCTGGCTGGGAAGAGCAACCCTGGTCTCTAGGGCTGTCACCTCCTATCCCAGCTCATGGAGGGGCATTTCAAGACAATGAGGGCCAGAGGCACAGCGTGGGCGGGTGGCGGGGCTCAGGCTGAGAACAGGCGGCCAGCGGGGACTCGGCCCCCACTCCTGCGGCTCCGCTGGGGAGTGACTCACCCGGCGAGCGACTGGCATGAGTCAGCTCGGCCGTGATGTGCTCTGCACACTGATGAAGCCAGCATCAAAATGCACATGGTAACGGGCAGCTGGTGAAAGCAGGGGGCTCACCGCACACTTGCAAGCAAACGTGCGTGTGCATGCGCACACACACACACACACACACACACAGCCCCTTCTTTCCCTCCCCACCCCCACCCTCTCTCCTCTCCCCACCTCCCCGCTTCTTTTGTGTTAAGATGAGAGCGTTAACTTTGAATCAGAGACCTCCCACCCCAACCCACCACACACCGGTCACATGCAGCTACCGACGGGTTACCTCGCAGCCCTGTCCCCCGTGTTCTCGTCTACTAGACACGGAGACAATGAACTCCACGTTGCAGGAATCCAAGTCCACAGGACAGGCCGAGGATGAGGCCTGGCGTGTCACAGGTGCTCTGGGGTCATTCGGGCCCTCGAGGCTGGTGTCGGTCACTGATTCGTGGATCTGACAAGCACCCAGCCAGCAGACGGGGCACCATCCCCGGCTCTGCAGCCGGAGGTCTGGGAGTGAGACGGCAGGCAAAGGAGTCGGACGTGCCCCTCTGCATGCTCACAGCCACACACAAAGCAGCAAGTGAGTTACAGAGCTGGGAACCAAGTGGAGTGGGAGGGGGGCGGGAGGCCTGGGTGTTTAGGAAGAAAAGCATAGCAGTAATGAGGAGGGAGAACTGAAATCAGGAAGATAGCTCCCAGATCAGGGCAGCTCGTTTTCAGTTACTTCCACAGACAGTCGGGGGAAAGGGTCAGTGGCGACTTAAGGCCGGCAAAGTGGCCACTGGTCAGAGGAACCCGCAGACGATCAGGTCTGTGTGAGAAGAAAACGCTCCCTCTGGGCCCCTCGTTTTTGTTCATCCCTGGGTGAAGTACAGGATGTTTTCTTGCGTTGGCCATACTCTTCCGGTTGACAAGAGCAGAAACTCAGTTCGGTGTGGCTCAAGGTAAAATATGGGCTTCACTGTCTCATGCAAGTACTTCTCTGGAGGGATGGGATGGACTGCAGGCATGGTGAGATCCAGGGGCATTAAAATTGCTGTAAGCATCTTGCTCTGCTTTGAGTTCTGGTTTCCTTCATGTAAGTTTCATTCCTAGGCAGCTTCTCCCCACATGATGGCTCACGGTGGATCCCAATTTATAACTTCTCATGTCAGCCATGCCATAGGGAAGCCTTGACTCTCTACAGCCTCCTCCCAAAGCCCCATGATTGCACTGTCTTGATCTACCAGTCATGTGCCCAACTCGAAGTGAGCCATAGTAGACAGAGAGTGAACCACTTTGATTAACTCACTCTGGGTCATGAGCCCCACAAAGATCTCATAGGCTGAAAATAGAGACAGGGTGTGTGCCTGAATGCTAAGTCACTTCAGTGTTGTCTGATTCTTTGTGACCCCATGGACCGTAGCCCTCCAGGCTCCTCTGTCTTTGGAATTCTCCAGGCAAGAATACTGGTTCAAGATGCCATTCCCTTCTCCAGGGGATCTTCCTGACCCAGGGATTGAACCCAAGTCTCCCACATTGCAGGCAGATTCTTTACTGTCTGAGCCCACCAGGAAAGAAGCCCTAGAGGAAGGGTAGCCCCCCAGAAGAGAGAGCCAAAGTTTTCCAACTTCTATGCCAGAAAAAAGAGGAATAGATGTCCAGCTGTCAGAAGAGACTGAATGCATCTTTTCTAGCAGCAGAGTAAGGAGGTCTGCTCTTTAAAGAACCACAGAGGGGCAGAGAGACAGTGGTTGGAAGGGCAAGAGGTGGACTGGATTCGTGAGTTGCAGGGGTGGGGAGCACTGGAGAGACAAGGACAGGCCACATCCCCAGCTAGAGACCAGATTTTAAGGTAGAGGAGAGGTTGGGCTCTGTGGTGAGTTGATGGAGCTCCTTGGGGTGGGTTAACAAGTAAGAGGGTGCACTGGTTTCCTAAGGCTGCCATAAACCACCCCTAGCTTTCAAACAACAGAAATGTTGGAAGGTTTGGAAGGTTTCAAACAACAGAAATGTTCTGGAGACCACAAAGTTCAAAGTCAAGGTGTTGTTGGCAGCCCGGTTCCCTCGGAAGGCTGTGGAGAAGGATCTCTCCCAGCTGCTGGTGGCTTCCGGCAATCCTTGGCTTGTAGACATGTCATTCCCATCCCTGCCTCATCTACACACGGCCTTCCCCTCTGTGCCTACGTCTCCTTCTCTTTTGTCTCTTATGAGGACACCTGTCATTAGATTAAGGGTCCTCCCTAGCAGGAAGACCTCACCTCCAGATTTTAGCTCAGTTACACATGCCAAACCCTTATGCCAAATGAAGTCATATTCTGAGGTCCAGGATGAGTTTCTCTTTGGTGGGGTGGGGGGACACAATGCAACCATGTGCAGTGGAAAGAGGGCTTGATTTGGGGGGAGGAAATTTATAGAATTCTGGAAGAGACTGGACTTCTTTGGTCAAATCAGAGGAATGCATTTGTTCCTTTGCTGATTTATCTAGATGTCGTCAGGCACCGACCCAGTGCACCCATGTGCTGATGCTCAGCCAGTGCTGATGTGAAATTGACAAGCTCTGCTTCCCAGTGCTGCCCACTGGCTAGTGGCTGATGAGGAGACTGCAACAGAGCCAATGGTCATGCACTCACTCACTTCCCTGATGAGGCCAGCAAAGTTCCTGGAGGAGTGGGATAGCCAGGGTCAGCTGTGGAGGGCAGGAGATGGGAGTGAGGGCTGGTGGGAGGGTTTTAACTTGGGTTCCCAGGATGGGGGATGGCAGTTGTGCTTTCCCTGAGAACAGAGTTGGTGGAGGGTGGGCATGAGCAGGTCTGCAGGAGACAGTGATTCCCTCCACAGGTAGAGGGGAATGTGCCATTGGGGACCCCAGACTCACACGCTGATGGGTGGGCTTCTGGAGGAGGTGGAGGGACGGCCAGGGTGGGGAGGCTGGTGTCTGGGGGTGTGATTTCCATCATAGCCATAAGCACTGCACTTAGTTCCAGGCCATGGCAGGAGCCCCCGGAGTTTCAGAAAGTGTTTATCATGGTGCATCAGAGCCAACAGAATGAAATTCTATATGGAGGTCAGACCCTCTGGGGGGCGCATTCTTCATTTTCTTGGGCTCCAATCTGGTGGGTCTAGGCGCTGTCCAAGACCACCTCATGAAATCAGAAGGCGTGACGGAGGCTTCCTGCAGGGTTCTCGGAAGCCCAGGGCCTCTGCCCCAAGCACCACCCATCTGGCTTGCATAGGATAAGGGAGGGAGGTGGGAAAGGGACCCCAACCAGGAAGAGCAGCCCCAGCAGGGAGGACTCAGAGCCCCAGAGCCCCGCCCTCCCTGAGAGACGGCTCCTCAAAGCAGATTCGTGTTGTCGGATTGTTCTCACATGCGTGAATACTCTGGGGCTTGGAGGGGATGGTCTCCAGACAGGTTTAGATGCTAGATTTATTAAATAGCATAATTCCTGCTCATGGAAGAAAGATAGTAAGTACGAGAAGAGAGGCAGGGAAGGAGAGAAAGAGAAAAGGTGGGAAGGAGTGGAGAAACTGCCAAATCTTCAAGGTCACAAGGAGCCTGTCAAGCCTGCCAGCCAAAGCCCCTTGTGTGGGCTTCCTGCTGTTTTCCGGACCCCACTGACCCAGCTCAGTCCTCCTCACTCTCCTTGACTGGGAGCAGACTGCTTCAAGAGTCCTGGAGCACATGGGTTCATCCTCCTACAACAGAGCATCCGTGTGCCCCAGAGACATTTGTCTCCCCATTCCAGGCTCAAGAATCCATGGAACACCCTCTGCCTCCTCTAACCCCTCCATAGCAAGACCAAAGGAGCAATTCCCACTAGGGCCCACCGCGGCCAGGACCAGGGTCCAGGTGGTACCGCAGGCTAGGCTCCTCCTCCACGTCCAATAGAGGACATGACCCTCATGTGGTCAGTGTTCAAGAAATAGGACATGAGTAGATAAACCGCATTAGGTTAGATACACAGTCTACCAACAAGGAAATCAAGGTGAGAGCGAGCTACTCTGCAGGGAGCAGGCAGATCCACAGAGCTGGAGTGAAGATACACACCCAGTTTTGAAGAACTCTGGAGACAGTGGCATGAGATTCCTGTTGCTGCTGTGAAAAAAATCTACCACCGACTTGGTCACCTGCTGTTGTTCAGTCACTAAGTCGTGAATGACTCTTTGAGACCCCAGGGACTACAGCATGCCAGGCTCCTCTGTCCTTCACTATCTCCTGGAGTTTGCTCAATTTCACATCTATTGAGTTGGTGATGTCATCCAACCATCTCATCCTCTGTTGCCCCCTTCTCCTCCTGCCCTCCATCTTTCCCAGCATCAGGCTCTTTTCCAATGAGTCAGCTCTTAGCATCAGGTGGCCAAAGTATTGGAGCTTCAGCATCAGTCTTTCCAATGAATATTCAGGGTTGATTTCCTTTAGGATTGACTGGTTTGATCTTGCTGTCCAAGGGACTCTCTGCTGTCCAAGAGTCTTCTCCAGTATCACAATTTGAAAGCATCACTTCTTTGGTGCTCAGGACTTGGCCACTGAAACAACAGATCCACAGCCTCACAGTCCTGGAGTCGGAAGTCCAGTGCAGGTCTCCCGGGGCGAGAGTCAAGGTGCAGGCAGAGCGGGCTCCAGTGGACAATCCATTTCCTGGTCTTTCTGGATTCTGGCCACCTGCCCCCTGTTCCTTGGTTCACAGCTCCCTTTCCCAGCTTCAAAGCATGCATGTGCCCCGCCTCTGACCTTGCTTCTGTTGCCACATTGCTGTCTGACTCCAGCCCGGAAAAGTCCCATGTTTAAGGCCCCATGTGATTAGATTGGACATAACCTGATCATTCAGGAAACTCTCCCCCTCTCAAGGTCCATAACTTAATCACCTCCACAAAGTCCCTTTCCACAGTTTCCAGGAATTAGGACATGGCTTCCTAGCATCACTCCAGTACACAGAGCTGTTCCCCAACCAGCCAGGGCCTCTAGGAAGCTCCCAGCAGAGTCCAGCTCTGTTTGCAGATCCCTTTGCCTAAAGATCCAGGTGGAATTGATATGAGGGGACACAACTGTGCCATTGACACCCTCCCAGCAAGGGCCTGGAGGCAGGCAGGCAGGATGCACAAGAACGAAGCTGCTGCTGCTAAGTCACTTCAGTCGTGTCCGACTCTGTGTGACCCCATAGACGGCAGCCCACCAGGCTCCCCCATCCCTGGGATTTTCCAGGCAAGAATACTGGAGTGGGTTGCCATTTCCTTCTCCAATGCATGAAAGAGAAAAGTGAAAGTGAAGTCGCTCAGTCTGTCCGACTGTTAGCGACCCCATGGACTGCAGCCCACCAGGCTCCTCCATCCATGGGATTTTCCAGGCAAGAGTACTGGGGTGGGGTGCCATTGCCTTCCCCGAGAACGAAGCTAGAAAGAGGCTTTAAATGTGTTCTGAGTGTGAGTCAGGGGGCATTTGGGGAGCAGGGAGACCAGGGTGGTTGAAGAGTAGGAAGTGGGATTGAGAGGCAAGTGAGGGGGCTCAGTAGAGGCTGGACCAGAAGGAGCCTGCAGAGTTCTCAGCAGGGAAAGGCAGTTTCCCAGCTATATTTCAAAAGCCTCCCAAATCTGAGATGGAAGAGTGCAAACCTGGGAGCCAGGACTCCTCAGAGTGACGGTGGCCACGTGTAGGTGATAACTGTAGAGGTGGAGATGGATGAATGTACTCGAGAGCTACAAGGAGGCAGAACTGACAGCGCGTAGTGATGAACTGTGCAAGGGTGGCCTGGGAGAGAGAGGCCAAGGACTTAGGCGGGGGCGGCCCAAACAAAAATTGATTTAGGGATAGAATGAAAGCCTCTCTCTTTCGTGAGTCAATGAGGTGCAGCTCTGCTTGCCTCGGTCCTCTGGACAAGCCAAACCAGCACCTCAGCTCCCAGAACAGGGCCTGGGGAACGTGCTGCTCCTTTGTTGGATCACTCCCACCCCTTCCTCACTCAGGGGAAGAATGTTACAAGCATATACCCTGTGGCTATACTCTTAAAAATCAGTTGGATTAGTGGTCTTCTAGGTGAAAACATCCTCTGGTTTTGTCACTCCATGCCCCAGTCAAGCCCAAGTGCAAACTGCCATTCCATTCACAGGAAGGAGTCAGAGAAGAAAGGGGGAGAAAAAAAGATATTTGTTTCTCACACTGACCCTAACTCAAACTGAACCCTGAACAAACTCACTGTGATCTCAGTGCCACTGGAAACCTCACTTTAACTTCAACCACAATATCCAAGCAGCCAACTCACCCTCAGCCTCAACCTCAATTCAATTCTTACCCCAGCCCTAAACTAAACCTAACCCAATCCCAACCCCAGCTCAACCCAATTCAGTCTCAACCCCAAACATTACCCCAGCCCTAACCTAAACCCATCTCAACTCAAGTCAATCTCAATCCCAAATCTAACCCCAGCCCTAAACTAAACCCAACCCTGCACTAACTCCAGCCCAATCCAACCTAACACAATTCAGCTTCACTTCTAACTCTAAACCCAGTCTTGAACCCAACCCAAAAAACTTTACCCCCAACACAGTCCAACTCAACTCTAATCCAGACTCTACTCCTAACCCTAACCTAATGGCACTCCAACCCCTGCCAAACTCAGCCTCAACCTGATTCTAACTCTGAGAGGTGACGCTTAGAAAGCCCACATGGGCCTGGGAAGCAGACTCCTGCAGGATGATGTAAAGTGGAAAGGCATTGCTGGCCCTTTGTCTGGATGGATAAACAGAAGCCAAGAGGCCCTGAGCCCTGGGAGTAAGAGCAGAACCAAGAGTCAGGTTCTGGTCCCTGAGGTCAGCCCTGGAGCTTTAGCCAGGCCTCCCTGGGTAGAGCTGGGTTGGGGCGACCAGGGCCTGTGTATACCTGGGTGGCCAGTGGACTCATGTCCACATTCACTGTCTTGCAGAGTCTTTCTGGCCAGGGCAACCTAAAGACTGCCTTGCCAGGCTGCCTGGTGGGGGAAGTGGGGTGACCTTGGACCTGCCTTTTTGGTTCAGATGAACGTAAAGAAGCTGAAAAGGGTGGTACAGAGAGGCCCGGAGGAGGAGCTCAGGGAAAGAGGGAGCCAGGATGGAGGAGACATGAGATATGCTCTGAAAGGAAGAAAATTGGTCTGTCACCATGACACCATTACCCTGCTTCCTCCAATCTGCTTAATCAAATCCCTTATGATTATACAGTGGAAGTGAGAAATAGATTTAAGGGCCTAGATCTGATAGACAGAGTTCCTGATGAACTATGGAATGAGGTTCGTGACATTGTACAGGAGACAGGGATCAAGACCATCCCCATGGAAAAGAAATGCAAAAAAGCAAAATGGCTGTCTGGAGAAGCCTTACAAATAGCACTGAAAAGAAGAGAAGCGAAAAGCAAAGGAGAAAAGAAAAGATATAAGCATCTGAATGCAGAGTTCCAAAGAATAGCAAGAAGAGATAAGAAAGCCTTCTTCAGCAATCAATGCAAAGAGATAGAGGAAAACAACAGAATGGGAAAGACTAGAGATCTCTTCAAGAGAATTGGAGATACCAAGGGAACATTTCATGCAAAGATGGGCT
>SJYX01006533.1:294578-380702 GCA_006410675.1 Oreotragus oreotragus
GTGGTCATGTATGGATGTGAGAGTTGGACTGTGAAGAAAGCTGAGCACCGAAGAATTGATGCTTTTGAACTGTGGTGTTGGAGAAGACTCTTGAGAGTCCCTTGGACTGCAAAGAGATCCAACCAGTCCATTCTGAAGGAGATCAACCCTGGGATTTCTTTGGAAGGAATGATGCTAAAGCTGAAACTCCAGTACTTTGGCCACCTCATGAGAAGAGTTGACTCATTGGAAAAGACTCTGATGCTGGGAGGGATTAGGGGCAGGAGGAGAAGGGGACGACCGAGGATGAGATGGCTGGATGGCATCACGGACTCGATGGACGTGAGTCTGAGTGAACTCCGGGAGATGGTGATGGACAGGGAGGCCTGGCGTGCTGCGATTCATGGGGTCGCAAAGAGTCGGACACGACTGAGCGACTGAACTGAACTGACTGAGGGAGTCGAGGGAGAGAAACTCAACCAAAAAGCAGACACCCAAACCCAGGGTACTTTCTGTCAAGGGAAGCAGTCAGCAGGCTCCAGACAGAGGGTCCCTGTGCCTCCCAGACCCCTGGCTCTTATCTTATCTCTGCTGCCAAGTACACACTGGCCCCAGCCTGTCCAGCCACCCCTTCCACAGGTCGCCTCTCAGTTCACCTGCCCAGGAGTGCTGGAATGGGGGGCAGGAAGCTGCTAGACCCACTCAGGGGCAGGATTGCTCCTCAGGGTGGGGGCTGGGCTCTAGGATTTGAGGCATCTGCACTCTGTGGGCGGCAGCCCTGCCATGTCTCATTGTCCCTGACTGCAGGGATGCGTGTACCAAGGCCTCTTGGTTTCTGCTGTTATCCCAGTGGTCTGGGAGCACAGGAGTCCTACAGTGCCCTGAGACTGTCCCAGCTTCAGTATGGAGACTGCTGGCTGCACCAGGGCCCGTGCCACTGGCTGTCCTGGCACGGGGGAACCCTGCCTCTGCCGTCAAGTCAGGTGTACACGGGCCTCACTAGGGACTGGCCCGCAGAGCCCTAGCTTCTCCTGCCGCTCCCTCCTCCTGGGCAGAAATGTGGGCGTGAACAGGAAAGGAGCGAAGGCTCTTTCGAGGGGACTGTCGGCCGGTATCCTCAGGGACGTGCTGACATTTCTGTGCTTTCATTTCCCAGCTAAAAAGCTCCCAGTTGAGTCATGGCTTCTGCTTGGGAAAATGCGAATCCCACTTCCACTCCCATCCCAGCCATTTGAACCAGCCCTAAAAGTGTTAGTGGCTCAGTCATGTCCATCTCTTTGAGACCCCATGGACTGTAGCCAGCCAGGCTCCTCTGTCCATGGAATTCTTCAGACAAAAATACTGGAGTGGGTAGCCATTCCCTTCTCCAGGGGAATCTTCTGGGACTAGGGATTGAACCTGGGTCTCCTGCATTGCAAGCAGATTCTTTACTGTCTGAGCCACCAGGGAATTCCAGCAGCAAGTCCCTGGGCCTTTCTGTGCCTCAATTTGCTTATTTGCAAAATGGAGATAATAAGAGTACTTATTCATACAATTGTTGCCACCATTAAATAAGTCAATATATACAAAGACACTTATATACAATAGAATGCTTGCCATACCACCTATTAGTCACTCAAAAAATCACTGATTATTACTATTGTTACTCATCCCTTAGAGCTCAGTAAAAATGTGGCGTCTCCCACCACTTTGTCTAAAACATGTAGGCTTTGTTATGATCTCTCATCACGTTCTTTTCTTCTCCTTCATGGCATGTTGCACATTTGTAATTATATGTTTACGTGTGTGGTTCTTTTGCTTCCTGTGTTTCTTCCACCAGATTGGGAACCTCCATGGGGTGGGGTGGGGCTATCTCCCCACTGCACACTGGGGGGCCAGCACAGCCCGAGCGAGTGGCAGGAGTCAATAAACATTGACGGAAAATAGTCCCGGAATGATTGAACAGAAGATTCGGTTTAGTAAGTGAGGGGCAGGGTGCCAACTGCTCTGCCTCACTGCACAGGGATGGCCCCAAGCCACCTGCTATGTGACCCTCAGAGGGAGGCCCAGGCTGGGAGCTGGGAGCCCCTGGGCTGAAGGGTGGTAGGGAGGCTGGAGATCCGGGGGCTGTAGGAAGACCCTCGCCAAGAGGGTGAGAAGGCTCGTGGGTGACCATGTGTGCTCCAGATGCTCAGGACAGAGCTGGGCCCTGGGCACAGGGAGGCTCCTTTGCCTGGTCCTCTCTCTCCTGTCTGCCCTCCAAGTGGAGACCAGGCAGTGTGAGTGCTTATGGGAGCTGGGGGTGGGAGGTGGGAGCAGGGATGGTGATTTCCAAAGCTGCTTCTGCCCTGGGCAGGGGGCTGGCTTCTGGGATGTACCGCAGTCCTTGCCTTGGAATCTTATACCATTTGGGGCATCTCTCTCCAATTTATTCTGTTTCTGCTTCTCCCCCAGTGATGTCCTAGAAACCTGGGCAGGCAGAGGGGCCCTGTGGCTGCTCTGGCCATGAGCTCCAGCCTTGGGAGAAACCTGGACTTGGAGAAGGGGCACCCGAATAGGGCTCGTGGAGAAAGAACTGCTCAATCAGTAGCAGGGGGAGAAGCATCCTTCAGCTCGGGGACCCCTGGGCATCGTCTCAGCTTACCCAGCCAGCTTGTCGAGGCTGGGGCAGATTTGAAACATAATTAGCAAGCCAAGCTTGCACTTCTCACCTCCCAAGGCCTTGGGACCAGTTGCATGACGGCAACTCCTGCTTACCAAGAATACTCTTTTCACATTTCCCGACGGCCAGGGCCCTTTCCCTTGCCGACGTGTTCAAGGCACCATTTTCTAAAGCACAGACGTTTTACAAGGGAAAAGGGAAAAAAGAAAAGACTCCTCACATCCCCAACCCAAAGTAAACAAACCCGCTTTTCATTGAAAAGTCCTAACAGAAGCAGAGTAAGCTGAATATCCGGAAAACATATAAATCATGAGGGACGTCCTGAAAGACAGTAAGCAGATGACTGGAGATATTTGTGTAGTTATTACAGTCAGACTTGACGTGACGGTTGGGCCCTCGGCAGGAAACAAAAGGGTGACCTCAGGTGGGGGCTATGCTTTGTTCAGATCCCTGAGCCCCCCAAGGGCGGGAACCGCATCCCAAAGTCCTATGCCCCGGCCCTAAACTGGAGTGAGTGAGACCTTGAGCAAAATAAGACTGAGTGACTGAACTGAACTGAACATATAGCTGGAGGGATCACGCCAAGTTGAAAAATAGGCTTGGCTTCCCCAGGTCCCTTCCTAGGGTGAGGGGCAGAGAGCAGGCATGCTCCCACCTGTGTGCCTTTCACTTCTGTGTACAATGCCCAGTACACAGTCGGCGATGAATAAATAATTACCAAATGATGGAAGGGGAAACTTCTGGATCTCTTATTCCCCACCCCCTTCCAATAAAAGTGTTGTCCTTCAGGGCCCTCCTCAAAGAACCTGACCCCGCACACACCCTGGGTCATCAGAGAACACAGTCCCTGCTTTCACCTTCAACCCTTGCCACGTGGGGTGGGGCCGGGCCCACTTAGTCAAGACCTGTTGACTGACTATTAAAAGGAGAAAGGAGTCAGTCTGATCTACTTAGAGATCCCACTGAAACCTCAGGAGCTCCACTTAGGAGGCACTCTTGTGAAGCCAATGCAGGGACATGGGACTTGGAGAAGGAGGGAAAGAAAGACCATTCTGTTCCTTCGATAGAGGAGGGAGCAGTATATTAAAAGTGCTAAATAAATGCTGACCCATGAGATACCATATGAGATACCACATCACACCCTCTAGGATGGCTAGAATCAAAAAAAACATACAATTACAAGTGTTGGCAAACCTGTAGATTGGAACCTCCATATGTTGCTGAAAGTGAAAGAGTTAGTCACTCCATTGTGTCCAACTCTTTGTGATCCCACAGACTGTAGCCTGCCAGGCTCCTCTGTCCAGGGGGTTCTCCAGGCAAGGATACTGGAGTGGGTTGCCATTTCCTTCTCCAAGGGATCTTCCCTACCCAGGGATCAAACCCAGGTCTCCTGCACTACAGGCAGATTCATTATCATATGTTACTAGCGGGGAAGGTAAAATGGAGAGTCTTCTTTGGAAAACAGTTTGGCAGTGCCTCAGAAAGTTACACGTAGAATCACCATTCGATCCAGTGAGTCCACTCGTAGGCACAGAGAAACGAAAATGCATGTCCACACCACACGTGCACATGAATGTCCATAGCAGCATTTTTCACAAGAGCCAAAATGTGGAAACAACCCAAATACCCTTCAACTGATGAAATGATAAAGCAAATGGGGTGTATTTCTAATATAGGGGTCAGGCACAATAGGAAATGACGTTTGGGTCCATGGTATGTCTTGGGTGAACCTTGAAAACATGATGCTAAGTGAAAGGACTCATGCACAAAAGCCCACATATTGTGTGATTCCATCTACATAAAATGGGCAGAATGGGCAGTGGGTAGAGACAGAAGCTGGTTTGTGTTTGCTTTGGGCTGGAGGGGGTTGACTGTCAGTGGATATGGGCTTTTGGGTGTGATGAAGTGTTCTAAAATTTGGCTTGTGGTGATGGTTCCATAACTCTGTAAACACACCAAAAGCCATGGAGTTGTACACTGTACATGAGTGAATGATGTACAACTATGAATTATATCCCTGTAAAGCTGTTAAAAAAATAATGGATGTGGGTTCCTGTCTTGCCTCGGCCACTTTCTCTCTGAGCTTGGAGTTCATAGCACGACCATGTTGCCTCTTCTGTGGGCCCGTCTGCCTCCCCGGCTTCCTGCTTCTGGGGGTCACAGAGATTATTTCAGTCTAGTTCCTCCGAGACGGCGTCATGGTTGGGCCCCAGGGCCCGCTTTGCCTTGCTGATCTTTGTCACAGGAAAAACATAAAACAGAGGAAAGGCGTGCGGACAGCTCCTGACTACTGTTTCCTGGACTTCCAGCAAGCACGTCGCTCGAACCCAGCCCAGCCCTGCTGACGTCTGGCCTGTGGGGCGTAGGAACTGCCTGCATCCTGCAGACAGGGGCACCCAAGGAGGGGAGACGTGTACCATGTCCATGACTGCCAGGGAGATACCCCAGCATCGGCATGGGGCTGGGGGCGGTGGTGGGAGGGGCGCTCTGGGAACATTCGCTGGCTGTGAGACGCTGAGTGAGTCCTGGGACCACTGTGAACCTCCATTTCTTCATCCATGAAATGAGGATGGCTGTTGTGAGGCACAGTGAGAAATGTGCAAAGCACCTTCGCCCAGCGTCCAAAGGACACCCAGTGACAAGTGACACATGGACAAGGTGTGCAAACCAACCGCCAGGTGGGAGTGGGGTGTCTGCGTCTCCCATTTCAAAACAAACATGGAGATACACAGGGCCCAACACTGGGCAACTCGCACAGGCATCAGGGGACAGGGACCCAGGACCAGAGGGGCTTCACAAGGCAAAGGCTGCCATCAGCCTCATGTGGCAAATGAAAAGACAAAATTGCAGACTTCAGGAGGTTCGGAGGAGGGTTTCTTCTCATGCCAGCCAGGGTAGGTACTAAGAGGCCCAGAGAGTGTCAACCAAGGATTCCTCCCTGGAGGAGAGACCAACAAGGCCTGGGTGATTGGGGTCTTGAGCCGCGGGGCTCACTCTCTGCTGCTATTGCCTAATAAGCCCAGGGGCCTTGGCACAGCCTCCAGTTATCATGAAGCAGGAGAACCAGGTGGGCCTTGGCGTCCTGCCTCACCCGCCTCATCAGGGCATTTGCAGAAGAACAAGATCCCAATGTCTCGGGCTGTGGGCTGCTGGAAACCGTGCATCCCCGCCTGCACAGGGGATCCTGATGTCAGTTACAAGGCCACATAATTGGCATGAGGTGGCGGTGGTGGCTCTGGCACCAGGGGACAGGCCTGCCAGGCTCCTACATACCCGGGCCTGATTTAATTTTGTCCCCTTCAATTAAAATCAGCCCTCTCGCCCTTCTGCAGGGCAGACAGTTCAGACATGGAGCAGCTTTGTTCCAGAGCTTTTCTTTCCTTCTCTTTCCCGACTGTGCATTTCAGACTTTCCTCTCCACTCCAGGAAGCTCCCATCTGCCGTCCCCCCGTCCCTCTCTTCCTTTTCCCTTTTCATTTTAGTTTTTTCTAGGAACTGACCAGTGACTGCATGCTCCTCTAAAGGCAGGAAGGGGAAAGAAAGTCCTGAACATAATTAATACAACTTCATATACTTGGGGCTTCCCTTGTGGCTTCTACGGTAAAGAATCTGCCCGCAATAGCAGGAGAACTGGGTTCGATCCTTGGGTTGGGAAGATCCCCTGGAGGAGGGCATGGCAACCCACTCCAGTATTCTTGCCTAGATAATCCCAAGGACAGAGGAGCCTAGCAGGCTACAGTCCATGGGGTCGCAAAGTCAGACATGACTTAGCAACTATCATTTTCATATATTTGGAGCTTTGGGAAGCCAGAGTCATCCAGTGTCTCATGTTAAAGTAAGAGAGGGAAAGTGAAAAAAAAAAACAGAAAACCTTTCCACCTCTACTTCCCTCCCACTCCTCTTAAAAGAAACAAAGCAAAGGTTTCTGTTCACATAGATTCCCACAGTGATATAAGTTTTTAAAACAGCACAAACATTGATCTTGGCAGATGGCCACGTGGAAAGAATGGGCATTACCCACNAAAAAAAAAACAGAAAACCTTTCCACCTCTACTTCCCTCCCACTCCTCTTAAAAGAAACAAAGCAAAGGTTTCTGTTCACATAGATTCCCACAGTGATATAAGTTTTTAAAACAGCACAAACATTGATCTTGGCAGATGGCCACGTGGAAAGAATGGGCATTACCCACATGACGCAGTGGCTTGAAGAAGGCAAGATGCCCTCCTGAGAAAGCCCAGTGCAGGGCATCTTTGCAAGTCTATTCACAGATGCCAGAGCAAATCAGACTTGGGCCCGTGGGGCTCTTGCTGCTGAGCAGCACCCCAGTCCCCAAGGGGTGTTTCCCTCTGCCCACTGTCGGGGTCACAGGTGGAGGGTTATGTGGGGCAGGCTTCACCCAGGCAGGGGCACTGGCTGCACTGGGGCCCCTTGCCTCCTTTGAGCTCCCAGCCAGGTGGGTGCAGCTGCCAGGAAGTTGACTGAGGAGGAAGGAGGGATGAAGGACTCGTGGGAGCAGGGGTGGACGGACCACAGGAGTGGGGTGGGACTAGTGAAGACAGGAGGAAAGAGGGACGAAGGGAGGGACTGAAGGAGGGTTCTTTTCCAGACACCCAGGTGTTTGAAACCAAGTAGTATGAAATCCCGGCTTCCTTGGCAGCTCAGATGGTAAAGAATCTGCCTGCAATGCAGGAGATCCAGGTTTGATCCTTGGGTTGGGAAGATCTCCTGGAGAAGGGAATGGCTTCCTACCCACTCCAGTATTCTTGCCCGGGAAATCCCGTGGACAGAGGAGTCCAGGGTTAAAGAGGAAAGATTCTGGGGTCCCATGTGGGTCTGTACCCCTGCTCTGCTGAGATCTTGTGGGCACCTCCTAACCTTGCTGGACCTCTGCTTCCACATCTGTGAGTGAGAACAAGGACAGAATCTGGTTTCTGGGGCCCCTGGGAGGCTGAAGGGGCTACGGCTTGTGGACACGCCTACAGCTCAGTGCCAGGGCCCAGGTCCATGTGGCCACTGTGCTAGCCTGGGAGAAGGAGGTGGAGAGGCCGTGCAGAGCGGTGGGCTGTGAGAGGTCAGTCAGAGCACTCCCAGGAGGGCAGGGCAGGCAGGTGACTCTAGGTGGGCTCAGAGGGAGGACCCCTAGCCTGGGAGTAGCCCAGCCAATGGCTTGCAGACCCTGAGAGAGCGCCCACTCTTGGGGTGAGACCAGGCTAGGCCAGAGTGCGGCTCCTGGGTCTGTGGCCTTCACAAAGGTGAAACTGAGGCTCAGGGAAGTTTAAACTGCCTAACTCATCATCCCCACATTGGACAGAGACGGGGCCGAGAAGCACCAGTGTAGCACCGCTTTTCTCCTTTGGCAGCCCCACCAGGGGGCTAGCAGGACCCGGGGGTGGTCCCATGCCTCCACCCACTGGCAGCTCCCCGGCAGGGCAAGGTGCCGGCTGGTCGCCCTCCTCCCAAGGACCTTGTTTGTCTGGAGTCAGAAAGAAGGAAGTTTCCACTCAGGTGCTCTGAGCTCACAAAGCCCTGGGCCCTTGCAGGCCCCGTCTGAGCGTCAACTTTGATTAGTGCCACCTGTCCTGTTTGTCAGACTTCCGGCTAATTGAATTCTGGGTTCCTCCACGGCCCTGCTCACACATCCACAGGCAACAGGAAAATTTTAGGAAAATGCTCCTCTAAGAGAAACAGAAAAGCTGGGGCCTGAACCCCATGCGTGTGGCCTCCAAGGCCTCCCTTCTAGCCCTCTCTCCCCAGGTAAAGTGAAAAGTGAAAGTGTAGTCACTCAGTCGTGTCTGACTCTTTGTGACCCCATGAACTGTAGCCCACCAGGCTCTTCTGACCGTGGGGATTCTCCAGGCAAGAATACTGGAGTGGGTTGCCATTCCCTCCTCCAGGGGATCTTTCCATCCCAGGGATCAAACCTGGGTCTCCTCCATTGCAGGCAGATTCTTGCAGTCTGAGCCACCAGGGAATTCCCTGGGTGCTGGGTGGGAATTCCCCCCCCCCACACACACACAAGAATTACTTATTCTCAGGGTTCACATCCATAAAATGGGGTTACAACTGGAGTTAATGACCATGGCAGTGAATGACCTGGGTTGGCCTCTTGCCCACACTAAGCAGGTCCTGTTCCTTGCCAGCTCTAAAGAAGGTGCTGGAGGAGATGATAAAGCCCCTATCCCGCAGAACTTTCCTCTCACTCAAGAAGAAGAACAGAAACAGGTACACAAATAAACAGAATTGGTGTTCATGATTAAAGCAATAACAAATGAATTCAAGGAAGACCAGAGGTGGGCAGTGTGGGGAGTCCACTTCAGATTGGGTGGTCTAGGGAGGTCTGTTTCTCTGGAGCTGTGACTCGGAGATTGAGAGGGACACGGACATGGGAAGACAGTTCCAGGCAGTAGGACAGCACATGCAAAGGCCCTGAGGCAACATGGGCTTGGCCTGTTCATGAGCAGCAGGTGGGGTCCACTCAAGGAGGAGGGTGGAGGAAGAGGTGGGAAAGAAAGGCAGGGCTGGACCAAGTAGGGCATCGTGAGACTTTCCTGGTGTCCTAAGTCTTCACCCAGCAGTGGGTGGGCAGTGGCTAGAGGGCTGGGGACAGTGGCCCCTGGCTGCTGCATGTGGCAGCTGGTTTATACACCCAGGACCCCTTGCTCTGAGGCAGACACAGCTGTTCCCTGGATACCTGTGGGCACCAGCAATGTGCATTAGGGAGCAAAGAACTTCACCTTATTGACATCAGAGTGAGCTGCTGGGTTACTACTGCTGTCCTCCTTCCACTGCCAACCAGCCCAGTGCCAAGCACAGACCCTGGTAATTGAGGCTGGAACCAGGTGCCTAGTAGAAGCAACAAGCTCTTCAGGGGCTGAGAACCTCACCATCTCTTATGGTTCTCCCCATTTAGAATCATTGGTCCCTAAGTCCCATGCTTATAATAATCATATTAATAATCCATGCTTGTAATAATCAGATCAATAATCTAATAATAAATCATAGCTCACATTTATTTGTCAATTGCCATGTACCAGGCTCTGAAGAAGGGCTTCCGTGGTGGCTCATCTGCCTGCAGTGCAGGAGACCCAGGTTCGATCCCTGGTTTGGGAAGATCCCCTGGAGAAGCGAACGGCTACCCACTCAAGTGTTCTCGCCTGGAGAATTCCATGGACAGAGGAGTCTGGCGGGCTACAGTCCATGCGGTTGCAAAAAATTGGACTTGACTGAGTGACTAACACTTCACTTCAGGCTCTGAACTACATATGTTACACAACTCAACTCGACCTACACGATAACTACAGGAAAGAGTTCTGAAAACTGAGACACAGGGAAGTCAAGCAACTTGTCCAAGGTCACACAGCTGGAAAGTGGCAGAGCTCCCAATGACTCCTCTCTGACATCTGCTGCCGGTAATAGTCATTGCAAAGCAGCCCCAGTTTACTGAGCACATACTACGTTCCAGACACTAACTCCCACCCCCTNTCAGCAGGAGAGTACAGCCACAGCTTCAGCAAGTTCAATGAAGAGTGGTTGCTGGATGCCACCAACGAGGGGCCAGGCGAGGTCAGTGAGCTCAGGGGTGAGAAGGGCGTCCTGAGCAGAGCAGACAGCATGTGCAAGGGCCCTGAGGCAGGAAGGTGTATACTAAGAGGAGGAAGGGGGCCACGACTTGCTTCTGAATCCTCCCAGGCCATCACCAAGAATGGACTGGAGGTGGCTGGAGGGCAACCATGTGGCCTCAGATGCTGTCTCTTATACACATCTAGATGTGTATAAGAGACAGGTGAGTACCTTTTTGATCCACCTCCCATAAATACGAGGTGGGGAGGGACATCATTCTTGGAGAATGTGAGTGTGGCCTCGAACTCATTGGTTCCCCGGGACATCTGTATAGCGGGTGTGACTATTTTGAGAGGAGCCTGAGGTTCTGAGGTTTAAGACCCTGTCCCTGATCATTCAGGGGAGCCAGGGTCAGAGCTGGCCTGTGCCGATGACAATAATGGAGTCGTTTACAAGACTGCAAACACACAGCCGAATCTTCTGCTCTGGCCCCGTGACCTCCTGAAAGTCAAATGCGTGAGTGTTTACACTTTCCTCTTCCTATGGGTAGGGGTGGGGGTCGGGGGGCCCAATCTCTGCAGTCCCTGACCTCTGACCTGGAGGGCAGGCTTTCAAAGGAGCACTTGACCATGATTTCAGGGGCTGAACATGGAGTGCCAGGAGCCTCACTACCATGCTCTATCCTGTCCACCTGCAGTTTCTAGATACTCAGGGGTCTGCAGTGGCGGGGGGGCGGGGGGGGGTGGTCCCTGAAATTGCAAAGATGCCCCAGAGGTGATAGGCGCCTCCGGGAACAGCAGAGCCTGCCAGCAGTGGCCCCTGAGGGCAGGAAGCACCATCCCCCGAGGCCCTGGCCTGGCCGTCACCCTGCCGCCCCCCCTCCCTTCTCCCGGGAGGAAGTCGGGGACACTGTGGGAAACAGGCCCAGGGGACTGATGGACCCCCAGGCTCGGCCCACTGACCTTCCTCCTGAGAAAACACTTGCAGCAAAGCAAATCTAGGCCTTCACTCGGCACCCAAAATAGCTGGCACCTCCGGCCCGGGCCTCCATGTCCTGAGGAAGCTCCTCAGAGCTGCGGAACAATGGGGCATTGTGCACCCGGGGCCTCCTAGACAGGAAGCTGGGCCCGCAGCAGCAACCCCACAGCCTGAGGCGTGCACGTGGGTCCAGAGGCCAGGTGTGGCCTGGCGTCCCTCAGCTAGAGCCAGGGGAGGAGAAGAAGGGTAGGAAGTACCAGGTGGCCTGCTCAGCCCTGAGGCGCATGGGACTTAGGTGGAAGCTTGGAGGGCCACTGAGCAGAAAGAGGAATGAACAGACAGACAGGGAATCGTGCTAAACCCTGCCTGGACCCTGGCTGGGACGTCCTCCCAGCAGTTGTCAAGGGTGTCCTCTGTGCCAGAGACTGTATGCCTTGGTAGGTCAGGCCCCGCTCCTTGCTCCCCTGCCCTGGTCTCTCGTCATTCCTTGAACACGTCCTGCACGCTTGTGTCCCAGGGCCATTGTACGTGAGTCAGGTGAGGAGGAGGGACCTTGTCAGCCTGCAGAATGAGGACGCAGCCAGAGAGTCCAGGACCACCTGACACTGTCCAGATGCAACACATAGGAGATGACGGTGGCTTGGCCTGGGGACAGCAGGGCCGCAGACAGAAATGGACAGGCTTTACAGCACCCAGCGCTACCTGGGGCCTCCTTAGCGCCCCCAGGGGCGCAAGTGGTAATTCCTGGAGCTACTGCTGTGTGACCTCTAAGGAGACCTTAATCTCCCTGAAATGCACCCAGTTGTGCTGGGTAATGCCACTGGGAGGTGTGGGCTCTGTGACCAGAGCTCTGCAAATGTGAGCTATTATTGCTTGAACCATGGTCAGCTGCCATTTTATATGGATAAAAAAGTCAAACATTGGTAATTTCCTATGATTCCACCTAATAGTATTAACCATCTGAGAAAGCAGCTGTAGCAATTTAAAGTATGATGTACTTTATATACAAAAATGCCTCCAGGGCACCCAGCAGAACATTGCAGAATCACATATGAAAGTGCTTAGCAAACTATTAGCATGATGCAATGTCATTGACAAAGATAAATGTGGAATTCTCTTTGAAATAAAGCTCAGAGCTTTGTCCTTAAAGTCACAAGGGGTGAGGGTTTGGCCACCAAAAGAGAGACCCCAAAGGAAGACCAGATCTTTACAAGCACAGAAATTAAGCTCTCACAGATGCCTCAAATTTTACCAGTCTTTTGGGATGGATTCACAGCAATCCAGCTTACAAGAGACTGATGTGTAAGCCCCTCCATATCTGTTTATCCATTTGAAGGGACAGCTGTGACTGTGGCCAGGTTGGGATCCTTGGGTCAACTCCCCATGGCTTGTGCTAGTGGTTGTGAAGGAATCTGGGGAGTCAGATGGGCCCACAAAAGGCTAAAAGGGACACAGGAGTCAGAGAAACACCGCACAGAAGATGGAAATGCCCGGGACACAATCCGTCAGCCTCAGAGGAGTCTGATGAACAATTTGACTCACTACAGAACCCACCGGAAATCACGGCCCGTGACTTAGCGCCTCTCGGTCAGCACTGGCCAAATGCAGCCAAGTCCTTGTCCTCTGACCCCACCCCCTTTTCTGTGTTCCCCAAGAGTCCCTCCCCCATCCTCCTGCATCTGAGATTCCAAATCCATTGATGGGAGAGAGGATCGTAGTTAGTATGTGTCCGCATTTTTACTTTGATACCTGGAATCTCAGAAGGGACCAGAGTGAAGGGAGGGAGAAGTAAAATGTAGGGTTAGGTTTGGCGTGGAACTTGGGCCTGGTACTCACCCTGCTCCACGCCCTGCCCCCTTCCCTCCAGCCCTCCATCTACTCACGGGTATTTATTATTTTCTTAATTATTTATCTTGATGTGGACCATCTTTAAGGTCTTTATTGAATTTGTTTCAATGTTTCTTATGTTTTACGTTTTGGTTTTTTGGCCATGAGGCATGTGGGAGCTTAGCTCCCTGATTGGAGATCCAACTCCCTACCCTGGAGGGCGAAGTCTTAACTACTGGACTGCCAGGGAAGTCCTGCATTTATTTTAGTGTGAAATAAGTATGCAAACCCTTGCTGTGGACCTGGGAGTACAAGTGCCCTGGGCTTTCCCTCCTGTTTCCTGCTGACGGGCTTGTGTGCTCTTGGCCTGGGACCAGAGTCTGGAGCAGGTTGTGGCAGAGATGCAGGCAGTGATGAGGATGCCCCCTTTTTCCTGCCACTGAGCAGTCTCCTGCCCTGGGCCCCCGTGAGTCCAGCTTGTGTGGGGAGCCTGTTCTAGCAAGCTGGGAGCTTTTGGTTGGTGGGAACATGCTGAGTGCTGTGTGGCCTGAACATTGCCCACCAGGGGCCAAGGGAACCAGAGTGGGGCCCCGGCTGGTCCGCGGGGCAGTGAGCTCCATTGCTGCCAGGGCAGAGGGGAGGCAGGAGATGAGGAGTGTGTCTATTCTGGCACCAGCCAGCCTCCAAAAAGCCACAGAGAACATTCACCACAAACCAACAAGCCCCATGCAACAAATTGCCTCCCTGGCTTCCTCTCTCTGACTTGGAGTCTCTCGGGCGTGTCTGAAAGAATCAGGAGAAAGAGGGCAGAGGCAACATGTGGGGCTCAGCCTGGGAGTCACGGCCCTCCATCCTTCCACCTGCACCCCTCTCACCCTCCTTATGCCCTGGGGGCTGCTGGAGCCCCGTGGTGAGCAATGAAAGTAAGCAAGGACCCTGCCTTCTGTGAACTTGGGGGCCAGCAGGTAGGGGGCTTCCATAATTGCTCAGCAGGAGAGTACAGCCACAGCTTCAGCAAGTTCAATGAAGAGTGGGTGCTGGATGCCACCAACGAGGGGCCAGGCGAGGTCAGTGAGCTCAGGGGTGAGAAGGGCGTCCTGAGCAGAGCAGACAGCATGTGCAAGGGCCCTGAGGCAGGAAGGTGTATACTAAGAGGAGGAAGGGGGCCACGACTTGCTTCTGAATCCTCCCAGGCCATCACCAAGAATGGACTGGAGGTGGCTGGAGGGCAACCATGTGGCCTCAGATGAGGGATGATGTCAACCGTCCCCTGCTCGGCCAGCCCCCTGCAGGAGACCAAGGTCTCCACCAGACTCGACTTGCATTCCAGTCCCCACAACCACCCTGTGAGGTGGATTCTAAGAGCCCCATTCATCACAGGAGTAAAGTGAGAGCAAGAGGATACACACCACGCTGAGGGTCTCCACTGCTTTGTGCAGAAGCCAGGACTCCAGCCCAGGACAGACGGCTGTCGGCAGCCCCCTCCCTCCCCGTCCACAGGTCCATGGAGTGGGCAAGGGCTTCCCAGACCCTGAGGGGCTGTTTCCACATTAGGTTTGGGACACCCACATCTCCTCAGTCCTTTACAAGCCCACCAGTGGAGGCTGGCTGACCCGCTCTCCTAGCAAGCCCCGCACCGGGTGTCTTACAGCCCCTGGTGCTGACACAGGCACCTCCCTTCTCCTTCAGGAGAGAGGCCCGCTGCTCTCCCCGATAAGCCGGGTGTTGCTGTGCCCCATCAGCCACCAGTCAAATCCCTGCGGCTCCCGGCGCCCATCGCAGGCCCTTACTGGCGTTTTCCTGGATTGATTTTGTACTGTGGAGTGCCCTGTTGTTGCTCCATGGAGCTGAGGCTTCACTGTCTCCCTTCCACTTGAACTCTCGGGAGCAGCACTGTTCCTGTATCCAACAGCCACTAAGTCCCGAGCATTTCATGCCTTGGTGAAGTGTGTGGCCGCAGGGCCGTTCCCATGGCAACCATCATGGCACTCACTCACAGGGCCGTGGCCTACTTCAGGCGGGACTGACACAGAGCTGACCTCCAGGGATGCTGTGTATAGCTAGCTGTTGGGGCCGTCACTGCACAACCCCACGCCCTGTGCCTGTAGCGAACCTGGTGGGGACAGAGTCTCTGAGCACCTGTGACCACGCCAGGCGAGGGAGCGGCACTCGATATGTATTAGCAAGGATTGTTATTATTATTATCTTCCATTAAAAATGGCAACCCAGTCCAGTGTTCTTGCCTGAAAAATTCCATGGACAGAGGAGCCTGGCAGCCTACAGTCCATGGGGTTGCATAGAGTCAGACTTGACTGAGTGACTTAGCCCTCAGACATGCAACCCATTATTAATCATTGTTACATTTGAGTGCTGTGTTCAGCACTTGCCACGTGTGATCTCAATTCGTCCTCCTGACAACCTGTGGAGTGCTCATCTCTCTATAAGACACTGGAGGCCAGAGAGGTCAAGTGACTTGCTCAAAGTCACACAATGAGTAGAGGAGCTGGGGTCTGAACTCAGGACCACGGGACTCCACACTTCAGGGCTCTAAGCCAGGACATGGAGCTGCCCCTCGAAGCTGCCCACTCCAAGGGCCCCAGCCCGGGGGTGCAGGGAGGGTCGGGGGCTTGCTGCCTTAACAGAGGAGGTAAGGGGAAGGCCATTCATTCTCAGCCCCTAACCCTGCCCCACAGGAGACACTGCATGTTTTTCCAAGTGTGGATGAAGGACGCTGTGCATTGAGGTGTCCAGTAAAGAAGATCAAAATGCAGATTCCTGGGCCTCACCCCACACCACTGACCCTGAATCTCTGAGCAACTGACACTCTGCCCAAGTAGGGATTCAGCAAATGAAATGCAGGAGACCCAGTTACATTTGAATTTCAGATAAACAACGAATAGCTGTTTAGCATGAGTATGTCCCAAATGTGTCATGGGACATACACTACGAGATTACTTGCAGGTCATCTGAAATCCAGATTTAACTGGGTGTCCTGCATTTATCCTGGGAACCCTTTCCCTGGGTGATAAGGTACCTAAGGAATAAAGCCTCTCCAATGGGCAGGTCTGTATGGAGTCCACAGGGGTGTGCCAACCCTGGTTCAAGATCATGGCTCCAGCATAAGTAACACAGGAGAGGCCTCCGCTCTTAGGTGGGCCACCCAGGGTCGCCACCAGCATGCACGACTGGGGAGAGTGAGGCTCAGAGAGGGAATGCTGGTGGAGACACCTCTGAGAGGGGCTGGTATAAGAGGCCCAGTGAATGGCCGGACCCTCAGTGGAGCTCAGGCAGGCCTTCCTGGCAGTCGGAGCCATCTGGGCTCAGACTTGAACACCTGGCACCTCCCGAACAGGAAACGGCCCACTCTTGCACCCCTGAGAGATTCCCACCCCCGGTGACCAGATGGCCAGGCAGAGAAGGAAGGTGGTAGAGAGGCCAGGTAGGGGAGCGAGAGATCAACCCAGATGTCTTTGCATGGCTCAGAGCAGCAGCCGGCTCTGTTTTCCTTCCAGCCGCGGAGATTGAGCCTGGTTCAGGGAAGGAGAAAATATACACACACACAACACCCACCAGCCCTCTGGCTGTTTCATCTCCTAGAAACCCAAGCTTTAGCAAGAGTCTAATTAAGCATCTCCTCCGCTGTCTTATGTTACATGGAATGTAACTGTTTATGAAACCTGGCTCATCTTTGATCAAGTGCCAAGGGGTCAGTGGCTCTGCTGGGCCCCGTCTGTGTTTGAGGTTGGAAGCAGGTGAGGGGGATGCCAAGGAGCTTCTCTTGAGCGATATTTTAACTTGTGAGACTTCCTCTTCTCCCTTTTGGTCCAGCATGCACCTCACTCCATCCCAAACACCCTTGAAGATGCTTTGGGAGTTTAGGGGTTGACTCCCTTCCCCAGGTCCTAAGAGCTGAATGGCACTGGGTTTGAACCCTCTGACTATGACTTTGGGTGAGTTGCATAAGCTTTCTGAACCTTTCTCAAATCTATGAAATGGAGCTGACAATTGTTCATTCTAGGGTCACTGAGCATGGAACACAGGACCTGTCACACTGTTGGTGCCCTGCAGGTCGTGGATGCTATGCTGGTGAGTCCATATTTCCTTGCAGTGTCGGTTTACTGTCCATCTCTCATGAGGAGCTCCATGGGCATCGGACCTTGATTTTGTGCCCTGCTGGGTCACTAGCACTAACCTGGAACAGCTTCAGGCTCATGGGTTAGTGTTAGGTAGGTTTTCAGCGGGTAACTGATTGAAGGAATGAATGCCCTGGGGTCTGGAAGAAGCTGGAGTTCAAGCAGCTGAACGGCCACCTTGAAGGAGAGTAGGGTTAAGGCAGGATACAGTTCTGACAGGTGCATAGAGCGCTTGCAAACATGTTTTCAAAAGTGGAAAATATTGTCCTCATTTTCAGATAAGGAAACCAAGGCTCAGAAGGGAGAATCAAATTCCCAAGGCTGCTAAGAAAATGAAAATACAAACGTTGTCACCCATCACTAGCTGACCAATTCTCACCTCCTGCTATTCATGCGTACCCTCGTATGATCTCTCCCTATATAGACCAGAACTGACAAAGACCTAGGTAAAAAAAAAAAAAAAAGCCTAATATCTCTAAAATATAAAGCATGTTTTGACATATAAGAAAAAAAAAGCAATAAAAATGAGTAAAGCATATTAATGGATAATTCACCACGAAGGAAACATAAATTGTGTCTTAAAAGATATGTAATCTCACTCACAGGCTTCCCAGGTGGCTCAGCGGTAAAGAATCTGCCTTCCAATGCAGGAGACTCAAGTTCAATCCCTGGGTCGGAAAGACCCCCTGGAGAAGGAAATGGCAACCCACTTCAGTATTCTTGCCTGCAGAATCCCATGGACAGAGGAGCCTGGCGGGCTACAGTCCACAGGGGCAAAAGAGTGAGACACAACATAGCAACTAAACAACACCGATTTCACTCATAAGGAATACAGATTAAANTGGCAACCCACTTCAGTATTCTTGCCTGCAGAATCCCATGGACAGAGGAGCCTGGCGGGCTACAGTCCACAGGGGCAAAAGAGTGAGACACAACATAGCAACTAAACAACACCGATTTCACTCATAAGGAATACAGATTAAAAGCATATTGAGCTGCTCACTTTTCCCCATCAGATGGACAAAAAGCCAAAAGTTTAATGATATTCTGTGTTGGTTAAACTTTGGAAAAAAACATGCCCTCTCATACACTGCTGGTGGGTTTATCATTTGGCACAACCCTTAACAGAATACAACAGGACAATATTTACAAGAATAACAAATTCATAACACACTTTTGGAATCAGCAGTTCCAATTCTAAAATTTTATCTTACAGAAATACTTGCAGATATATAAATGGGTATTTGTACATCATTATTCACTGAAGTATTTTTTCTAAAAGCAGAAAATTAGAACCAATCCAGTTAAATATGATGCGGCTTCAACAAGAGAGAGAAAGGTAGGAAGTTAGCCCTGCCTGTGGTTTTTCAGGAGCTCTTTGCCTGTCTCCCTTTGAATGTATCGAAAGCTTCTCTTTGGCATCTGGGGGACTCTGGAGACTCATATCCAAGTAGTAATAGCCAGAAGCATAGGTTTTAAGTTTTGACTTAAGATAAATCCTCCTGGGGGTGGGAGGAAACTGCTTTTGCTTGCCACAATCTGTTACATATGTAAACGTGTAAAATAATTACAGTTCTATGGAAAAGTCCCTCACAACGTACCTCTCTGCTTTGAAGTGTTGTTTTTGTTGTTTAGTTGATAAGTCACGTTCAACTCTTTTGCTACCCCATGGACTATAGCTCACCAGGCAAGAATACTAGAATGGGTTGCCATTTCCTTCTTCAGGGGAATTCCCAACCCAAGGATGGAACCACATCTCCTGCTTGATAGGTGGATTCTTTACTGCTGAGTGACCTGGGAAGCCTGATTTAAAGTTAAGAAAGAAGGATCCCCATCACTTGACAAGAGTGCCAAAATTATCTGATGGGAAAAGAACAGAATTTTTGACAAATGGTGCCAGGACAACCAGATATCCACCTGCCAAAAAATGACATTGGATCCCTACCTCACATCATATACAAAAAGTAATTTAAAATGGATCAAAGGTCTGAATATAAGAGCTGAAACTATAGAACTCTTAGAAGAACACATAGGAGCAAGTCTCCATGACCTTGACTTGGCAAAAAGATTCTCAGATATGACAGTATGTGCAATAATTGGAAAAAATAGATAAATTGGACTTTTACAAAACTAAAAAATTTTATGCCTCAAAGGAACCATCAAGAAAGTGGAAAAGACAACACAGAGAATGGGAGAAAATACTTGCAAATTGAATAAGGGGTTTGTATCCAGAATATATAAAGAACACTGACAACTTAAACACAAAGAGAAATAACCCAAGTTTTAAAATGGGCAAAGGTTATTTCTCCAAGGAAGGTATACAAATGGGCAATAATCTCATGAAAAGATACTTAGCATTATTAGACATCAGAGAAAGGTAAATCAAAAGTGCAATGAGATACCACGCTACAACCAGTAGGGTGGCTCGAAACAAAAAGTCTAATAATAAGTGTTGGCAAGGATGTGGATAAATCAGAACTATCATACATGCCTGGTGGGAATTTAAAAAGGATCAGATGTTTTGGAAAACAGTATAGCAGTTTCTCAGATGATTAAACAGAGGGTTACCATGTGACCCAGCAGTTCCAGTCCTAGATAGATCCTCAAGAGAAATGAAAACATATGTCTACACAGAAATTTGTACACAGATGTCTATAGCAGTATTATCCACAATAGCTGAAAACAATCCAAATTTTTATCAGTTGAATAATGGGTAAACAAAATGTGGTTCATCCAAATAGTGGAACATTCATTATCCTCCTGTGAATAGGAATAAAGTCCTGACACATGATATGACTTGGACAACCCTCGAAAACATTACAGAAGACAAATAATATGATTCCACATACATGGAGGTCCAGAGCAGAGAAATCTATAAAGACAAAAAGTAGGTTCAAGGTTGTTTAGGCCTGGGTGTGGAGGTTGGGATAGGGGTATGGTAGCTAATGGTGACGGGTTTCCTTTTGAGATGGCAAAAATGTTTTGACATTGACTGATTGGGCATTAACTGTAAAATACTAAAAACTACTAAAGTATACACTAAAAATGGGTGAATAGTTTGGCAGATGTATTGTATCCCAATAAAGTAAAAGGAAGGGAAAACAAGATGGCGGAGGAGTAGGTGGGCGTGGAGTACATCTCTCTCTATGGATACATCAGGAATATAACTTCAGACACAAGTGCATGCAGAACACCAGCTGAGAGTGGACAGGAGTACCTTACCAGTGGACAATAATATATAGAACCATGCAAAACTCAGTAGGATGAAGGGACTAGAGGGGGAAACAGGAGTGTTACTAGGACTGGACCTGCCCTTGGCGGGTGGGGCAACTGAAGCAGGAGTCTGATCTCCACATTGGGGCAACCGTCTGATTCAGAGGAGAAACATTTAAGGCTGAGAGTGAAACATCTGATCTGTGGCAGCCGAAATGGAATGAGAATCAGACAATCCTTGCTGCAGCCATACATACCCCAGACAGGGACAGAGGTACCCTGGAAGGCACAGAGGCTGGAGTTTAGGGATGGTGGAGCAACCCCAGGGCAAGGGCTGCTGTTGATTGCAGAGAGATGGATCGAGATGACGTGAGTGAGGAGATTGTGGTGGGCAAAGCCTGCGGAGGAAAGCCAGGAAGCCATGGAAGCAAGGCGATACTGCTGAGTCACGTGTAGTGGGTGGAGTCATCACCATAACCTCTCTCTCCCAACACGCCAGCATGGGCAGCTGAACAATAAAGAGGCTGGCTCATCAAACTCCTGATACACTGAACTATAGAGTAGGACCTCACCCAGGGTGCCCCTTTAAGTGCCTGACCTGCAGATCTACAGAGTAGGACCCCACCCAGGGAGTTCCCTCTATGTGCCTGACTTGCCAAACAACAGAGGGCCCCAGGCAAGGGAGCCCTCTAAGTGCCTGAATGGAGGGAGCTGCAGAGAAAGACTGGCCAAAGAGGGCTTCTGATCGCCAGCTGCAAGAGGCTCAAAAAAAGACTCTGACAGGGCCGTAACTCCTGCGGTGGAGGCAGTCCGTGTCCACGCACACTTGGCGCCGTCAGGGTCCCCACAGGCCAAGCAGCTGCGTCACCTTCATGCTCAACTCTCACTGGGGCAGAGCTGCCACATGCAAAAAAAGTCTTGTGTCTATGTGCGCAGGGTCGCTTTGGTCGTGTCCGACTCTTTGCGACCCTGTGGTCTGCGGCCTGCCAGGCTCTCTGTCAGGGAGGGGGGTTCTCCAGGCAAGAATACTGGAGCATATTGGCCAATACTGGTTGGCATACCCTTTAGAGCACTGTATTTCCTGCTGCCCTAGCCACCAACTCCCCTGAGTTCTGGTGCTGCCAGAACCCCTGCGACCCAAGCAACTGCACTACCTCCACGCCTGGCCCTCACAGGGGCAAACCTAAGTCCTCCAGGGCAGCCTCAGGAGCAAACCCCAGTGGAAGACCCACATGCAGAGGTGGACATAAAACCACAATTGAAATCCAGGGGCAGTGTGGCTAAGGAAGAACACCCAAAACCTTCCCACCATCTGTACAGGTTGCAGATTAAATCCACATGATCAACTAGGCAGATTGTGTCTATGGAATATACAAAAGGTTATTGAGAGCTCCCACAAAAGAAAACGTACTAGTTCTGATAACTGTGGACATTGGAGGCAAGAACACACAAGAGTTCAAGATTAGAATCTGATTAGAACCAGATTAGAATCTGAACTGCCCCCACAGCAGGTCCAGAGATCAGCACAGTGTTGGAGAGCATCCTAGGGAGGTGAGGTGGACTGTGACTCCCAGTGAGGGAAAGGACTCTGATAGCAGTGACTCAAGAAAAACATTATTATTCTTATGCTTTGACTTGTTCTGTAGATTCTTTTGGATTTTTTTTTTAACCTCCTCCCTGCCCCCNCAGCAGGTCCAGAGATCAGCACAGTGTTGGAGAGCATCCTAGGGAGGTGAGGTGGACTGTGACTCCCAGTGAGGGAAAGGACTCTGATAGCAGTGACTCAAGAAAAACATTATTATTCTTATGCTTTGACTTGTTCTGTAGATTCTTTTGGATTTTTTTTTTAACCTCCTCCCTGCCCCCATTGTAGTTGTCGATTTTATTGGCTCTATGAAATCTAATTAAACTTTTGAGCTTTTATCTTTCCTCAGTCACATTTTTTTATTGTTGTTATACACCTCTGCTTCTGTGTTGGGTGTTTGCAGTTTTGTGGAGTTTTCCTTTATTTTTTTCTTTTCTCTTTTTTTAAATTTTAATTCTTTAAACCTATTATTATTTTTTCTACATTTATTCTTCTGCTTTTCCTACTGTCATTTTGCCCTTGCAGTTAATCTTTAATGTATATAAATCTTCTTTAACTACCTCTATTTGACTTGGCATATCTATTCTTTCTTTCTTTCCTTTCTTTCCTTTCCTCTTAACATAGTTGTTAGTTTTATTTTCATTGCTTTATCACCCAATTGGCACCTTGGTTTAGTTTTTTTTCCAGTCTGTGCTTTAGTTAGTTTTGTTCTGGTAGATATAATTTTCGGTTTCCTTTTTTCACTGGGTCAATCTGTTGTACATTATTTTTGTTGTACTGTTTTGATTTTGCTTACGGGTGTATATGTATATGTGTAATCTTTAATGTATATAAATTTTCATCATCTACCTCTATTGAACTTTGCACACCTATTCTTTCTTTCTTTTCTTTCCTCTTAACATATTTGTTAGTTTTTCCCTACTTGGCATCTTACTTTAGTTTTGTTTTCCAGTTCGTGCTTTAGTTAGTTTTGGTAAATATAAGTTTTCTTAACTGGTAAATATAAAGTTTTGATTTCCTTTGATTGCCAGGTCAGTCTACAGTACTTTGTTTTTGTTGGACTGCTTGACTTTGCTCATGGGTGTATACGTATAAGTGTATAGTCCATTATTTTAATTATTATTTGTCTGATTTTGTAACTGGCATTTGTCTTGGGCTCATCTTTGGTTTCTTTTCTTTGGATATTTATTTTAATCTCACTTAATGCCATAACAGACCACTTGTGGACTCTTCATTCCTGACCAGAGATCAAGCGCTGAGCCTTTGAAGTGGGAGCACTGACTCCAAGACCCTAGACTATCAGAAAACTAACCCTAGGGAGTATCAGATAGAACTCATAGAAAGGAAACCACTTGAACACAAGACCCAGCATCACCCAACCGCCAGTAGCAGGACCCCTCATCTAAACAACAAACAAAACAAAAATACAAACCCAATCATCAGCAGACAGGATTACCACCTCCTTCAGCCTTGCCCATCAGAGGAAAAACAAAGAAATAAATAAAAATTCAACACAAATCTCAACCCTGTATGAAGCTTACACAAACCACTGGACCAACCTTAGGAGGGCAGAAACCAAAAGGAAGAAAGAATTCAACCTTGAAGCCTGGGAAAAGGAGACTTCAAACACAGTAAGTTAAAAAATAATAATAATAATAATAAGGCAGAGAAATACTATGCAAATGAAGGAACAAACTAGAAACACAGAAGTCCAAATAAATGAAGAGGAAATAGGCAAACTACCTGAAAAAATTTCAGAATAATGATAGTAAAGATAATAAAAAAAAACACCTTGAAAAAAAATGGAGAAAATGCAAGAATCAATTAACAAAGATCTAGAAAAATTAAAGAATAAACATACAGAAGCAGGATCCTCTATGACCCACCTCAGATGTGTATAAGAGACAGGAGAAATACTATGCAAATGAAGGAACAAACTAGAAACACAGAAGTCCAAATAAATGAAGAGGAAATAGGCAAACTACCTGAAAAAATTTCAGAATAATGATAGTAAAGATAATAAAAAAAAACACCTTGAAAAAAAATGGAGAAAATGCAAGAATCAATTAACAAAGATCTAGAAAAATTAAAGAATAAACATACAGAGATAAACAACACAATTACTGAAATTAAAAATATTCTAGAAGGAATCAATAGCAGAGTATCTGAAGCAGAAGAACGAATCAGTGAGCTGGAAGATAAAATGGTGGAAATAACTTCTGAAGAGCAGAATAAAGTAAAAAGAATGAGGATAGTCTCAGAGACCTCTGGGACAATATCAAATGCACCAACATTTGAATTATAGGGGTCCCAGAAGAAGAAAAAAAGAAAGGATATGAGAAAATTTTTGAAGAGATTATAGTTGAAAATTTCCCCAACATGGAAAAGGAAACAGTCAATCAAGTCCAAGAGGCAGAAAGAATCCCATACAGGATAAACCCAAGGAGAAACACACAAAGACACATACTAATCAAACTAACAAGACAAAGAATATTAAAAGCAGCAAGGGAGAAGGAACAATTAACATACACGGGAAACCCCATACGCTTAGCAGCTGTTCTTTCAGCAGAAACTCTGCAGGCCAGAAGGGAATGGCAGTGTATATTTAAAGTACTGAAAGGGAAAAATCTGCAACCAAGATCACTGTATCCAGCAAGGATCTCATTCAAAATTGATGGAGAAATAAAAAGCTCTTCAGACAAGCAAAATTAAGAGAATTCAGTACCACCAAACCAGCTTTACAACAAATGTTAAAGGGACTTATATAATCAAGAAATACAAGCGAAGAAAAAAAATCTACAAAATCAACCCCAAACAATTAAGAAATTAGCAACAGGAACATATATATCAATAATTACTTTAAATGTAAATGGATTAAATGCTCCAACCAAAAGACACAGGCTGGCTGAATGGATACAAAAACAAGACCCCTATATATGCTGTTACAAGAAACCCACTTCAGACCTAAATACACATATAGACAGAAAGTGAGAGGATGGAAAAATATATTCCGTGCAAATGGGAAGAAAAGAAAGCTGGAGTAGCAATTCTCATATCAGACAAAATAGGCCTTAAAATAAAGAATATCTCAAGAGATAAGGAAGGACACTAAATAACGATCAAGGGATCAATACAAGAGGAAGACATAACAATTGTAAATATCTATGCACCCAACATAGAAGCACCTCAATACATAAGACAAATACTAACAGACATTAAAGGAGAAACTGACAGTAGCACAAGAATAGTAGGAGATTTTAACACCCTACTCACAACAATGGACAGATCATCAAAACAGAAAATTATTAAGTAAACACGTCTTAAATGATACATTAGATGAGATGGATCTTATTGATATCTTCAGGACATTCCATCCAAATGCAGAAGAATACACCTTCTTCACATGCACATGAAACATTCTCCAGGAGACCACATCTTAGGTCACAAACCAAACCTCAGTAAATTTAAGAAAATTGAAATCATTTCAAGCATCGTCTCTGACCACAACGCTATGAGACTAGATATCAGTTACAGGAAAAAAACTGTCAGATACACAAACACATGGAGATTAAACAACACATTCCTAAATAACTAACAATTTACTGAAGAAATCAGAAGGGAAATCAGAAAATTTCTAGAAACAAATGATGATGAAAACACGACAACTCAAAACCTATAGGATGCGGCAAAAGCAGTTCTAAGAGGGAAGTTTATAGCAAAGCAATCCTACCTCAAGAAACAAGAAAAACATTGAATAGACAACCTAACTTTACACCTAAAACAATTGCAAAAAGAAGAACAAAACCCCTGAAATTAGTAGAAGGAAAGAAATCATAAAGATCAGAGCAGAAACAAATGAAAGAAACAATAGTAAGATTAATAAAGCTAAAAGCTGTTTCTTTGAGAAGATAAACGAAACTGACAAACTTTTAGCCAGACTCATCAAGAAAAAAAGAGAGAAGAATCAAGTCAGCAAAATTAGAAATGAAAAAGGAGAGGTTACAACAGACAATGCAGAAATACAAAGGATTATAAGAGACTATTATGAACGACATGGCAATAAAATGGATAACCTGGAAGAAATGGAAAGATTCTTAGAAAAGTTCAATCTTCCAAGACTGAACCAGGAAAAACTAGAAATTATGAGCAACTCAATTACAAGCACTGAAATTGAAGCTGTGATCAAAAATCTCCCCCAAAACAAAAGCCCAGGACCAGATGGCTTCACAGGAGAATTCTATCAAACATTTAGAGAAGAGTTAATGCCTATCCTTCAAAAACTCTTTCAAAAAATTGCAAAGGAAGGAACACTTCCAAACTCATTCTATGAGGCCACCATCACCCTGATACCAAAGTCAGACAAAGACAACACAAAAAAAGAAAACTACAGGCCAATACCACTGATGAACGTAGATGCAAAAATCTTCGACAAAATGTTAGTGAACAGAATTCAGCAACCCATCAAAAAGCTCATACACCATGATCAAGCTGGGTTTATTCCAGGAATGCAAGGATTCTTCAATATATGCAAATCAATCAATGTGATACACCATATTAACAAATTGAAAGATAAAAACCATATGACAATCTCAATAGATGCAGAAAAAGTCTTTGACAAAATTCATCTCCCATTTATGGTTAAAATTCTTCAAAAAATGGGTGCAGAAGGAACCTACCTCAACATAGTAAAGGCCATATATGATGAGCCCACAGCAACCATTATTCTCAATGGTGAAAAACTGAAAGCATTCCCACTAAGATCAGGAACAAGACAAGGGTGTCCACTTTCACCACTATCATTCAACATAGTTCTGGAAGTTCTAGCTACAGAAAACAGAAAAGAAAAAGAAATAAAAGGAATCCAGGTCGGAAAAGAAGACGTAACACTCTCACTGTTTGCAGATGACATGATACTGCACATAGAAAACCCTAAAAATAGTAAAAGAGAATTACCAGAACTAATCAGTGAATTTAACAAAGTTGCAGGATACAAAATCAATACACAGAAATCACTTGCATTTCTTTATACTAACAGTGAAAAATCCGAAAGAGAAATTAAGGAATCAGTCCCAGTCACCATCACAACAAAATAATTAAATATCTAGGAATAAACTTACCTAAGGAGACAAAAGAACTGTAAACAGAAAATTATAAGACACTAATGAAAGAAATCAAAGATGACATAAACAGACGGAGAGAGATTCTGTGTTCCTGGGTGGGAAGAATAAATATTGTGAAAATGACTATACTACCAAATGCAATCTACAGATTCCATGTGAGCCCTATCAAATTACCAATGGCATTTTTCACAGAACTAGAACAAACAATTTCACGATTCATATGGAAACACAAATAGCCAAAGCAGCCTTGAGAAGGAAGAACAGAGCTGGAGAAACCAACCTTTCTGATTTCAGATTATACTACAAAGCTATAGTCATCAAGACAGTATGGTACTGGCACAAAAGCAGAAACATAGACCAATGGAACAAGACAGAAAGCCCAGAAATAATCCCATGCACCTATGGGTACCTTATTTTTGACAAAGGAGGCAAGAATATACAGTGGGACAAAGACAGCCTCTTCAATAAATGGTGCTAGGAAAACTGGACAGCTACCTGTAAAGGAATGAAATCAGAACACTTCCTAACACCATACACAAAGATAAACTCGAAATGGATTAAAGACCTAAATGTAAGACCAGAAACTATAAAACTCTTAGAGGAAAAACATAGGCAGAACACTCGATGATATAAATCAAAGCAAGATCCTCTATGACCCACCTCCTAGAGTAATGGAAATAAAAACAAAAGTAAACAAGTGGGACCTGATTAAACTTGAAAGCTTTTGCACAGCAAAGGAAACTATAAGCAAGGTGAAAAGATGACCTTCAGAATGGGAGAAAATAATAGCAAATTAAACAACTGACAAATGATTAATTTCCAAAATATACAAGCAGATCATACAACTCAATGCCAGAAAAACAAGCAACCCAATCAAAAAGTGGGGAAAAGACCTAAACAGACATTTCTCCATCAGAATGGGAGAAAATAATAGCAAATTAAACAACTGACAAATGATTAATTTCCAAAATATACAAGCAGATCATACAACTCAATGCCAGAAAAACAAGCAACCCAATCAAAAAGTGGGGAAAAGACCTAAACAGACATTTCTCCAAAGAAGACATACAGATGGTATACAGACATACAGAAGACATACAGACATACAGCAAACACATGAGAAGATACTCAACATCACTCATTATCAGAGAAATGCAAATCAAAACCACAATGAGGTATCAATTCATGCTGTCAGAATGGCTGCCATCAAAAAGTCTACAAACAATAAATGCTGGAGAGGGTGTGAAGAAAAGGCAACCCTCCAATACTGTTGGTGGGAATGCAAACTAGTACAGCCACTATGGAAGACAGTATGGAGATTCCTTAAAAAGCTAGGAATAAAACCACCATATGACCCAGCAATCCCACTCCTAGGCATATACCCTGAGAAAACCAAAACTGAAATAGACACATGTATCCCATTGTTCACTGAAGCACTATTTGCAATAGCTAGAACATGGAAGCAAACTAGATGTCCATCAACAGATGAATGGATAAAGAAGTTGTGGTACCTATACACAATGGAATATTACTCAGCCACAAAAAGGAATGCATTTGAGTCAGTTCTGATGAGGTGGATGAACCTAGAACCTATTATACAGAGTGAAGTGAGTCAGAAAGAGAAATATCATATTCTAACACATATATATGGAATCTAGAAGAATGGTACTGAAGAACTTATTCACAGGGCAACAGTGGAAAAACAGACATAGAGAATAGACTTATGGACAAGGGGAGAGGGGAGGAGAGGGTGAGATGTATGGAAAGAGTAACATGGAAACTTACATTCCCGTATGTAAAACAGATAGCCAACAGGAATTTGCTGTATGGCTCAGGAAACTCAAACAGGGGTTCCGTATCAGCCTAGAGGGGTGGGATGGGGAGGGAGATGGGAGGGAGGCTCAAGAGGGAGGGGACATATGTATATCTATGGCTGATCCATGTTGAGGTTTTACAGAAAATTCTGTAAAGCAATTATCCTTCAATAAAAAATTTTTTAAAAAGTAAAAGTAAGGATGGAAGGAAGGGTGGGAGGAAGGGAGGAAGGAAAGAAAGGAGGAAGGAAGGATGGAAGGAAGGAAGGGAGGGAGGGAAGATGGAAGGAAGAGAGGGTAGCCCCAGCCTGTGCTGGGTGGAAGATGGGAAACCCCAGCCAAGCCCTGGGTAAGGCTCCTGCACTGAATGGAGACCACCCACCCCACACCAGTTACCACCAGTCTTTCTGGCTGAGAATCCATCTTAATGGTGATATTTTCAAGATATTCTCGTCCCATATTTTCCTCCCTCCCGTCCCATATTTTCATGTGCCCTAGAAACCAGAAATTCCATTTTGGGGTGAATCTGAGACCAACCTTGGCTTCTGAGATGTGGCCTCGAAGGTCATGGCTTGGGAGAATCCAGGAAGACACCAACCATCCACACTCAGCAATGCCCCATCCTCTGGGCAATGCTTCCACCTTGGTTCTGCCAGGCTTTCCTCAGAGAGGGAATTAACTACAAGTCATCCCCAGGGAGGTTATGGGTCTTTTCCAATGAGTCAGCTCTTCACATCATGTGGCCAAGGTATTGGAGCTTCAGCTTCAGCATCAGTCCTTCCAATGCATATTCAGGGTTGATTTCCTTTAAGATTGACTGGTTCGATCTTCTTGCTGGCAAGGACTCTCAGGAGTCTTCTCCAGCACCACAGTTTGAAAGCATAAATTCTTTGGTACTCACTGGTNGGCCAAGGTATTGGAGCTTCAGCTTCAGCATCAGTCCTTCCAATGCATATTCAGGGTTGATTTCCTTTAAGATTGACTGGTTCGATCTTCTTGCTGGCAAGGACTCTCAGGAGTCTTCTCCAGCACCACAGTTTGAAAGCATAAATTCTTTGGTACTCACTGGTCCTGTCAAAATCACTTAAAAATCCCTGCCCCTGTTCCCCTCTTTTGGAAGGATAAGCTCTTTTGGAAACAGTGACCCTCCTAATGCTTGCTGGATATCATGGACCCTCCCTACTCTGCACCGTCCTCCTACCCCCACCCCCACCACCCACCGCCTGCACGGGACAGCTCCTGGGAAGATGAACTCAGAGGCGGTTTTCTGCCCTGCCAGATGGAAACATGCTCTCCCATCCTGCCAGAGAAACAGATCAGCGCACTGGGTCCACAGAGGGAACCACTGGCTGCCTTGGAAGAACGGCTAATAGATCATGGAATTCCACCGCCAAGCCATCATCTCCAGGCCAACGAGCTTGAATTATGACAGAAGGATTAGGAGCGGGTGGAAACTTGGAGGTCACCCACGAAGACGTTTGAACATTTGTTTTCTATCTGCAGCCTCATTTCCCAGCTGCGTAGGACACTTAATCCAACGTCAAGTCTTGCATATTAAACTTTCTCCCTGATTACAGTCCTTCTCAGTCTTCACTGATCTTTGGCACCCAGTGGGCACTTTGATTTCCCTTGATGTGTGTGGACGTGAGGGGTTGAGGCCAGGCCTTTTGTATGTCATCCTGTTTTCTCTCGGGGGTCAGTGTGGCATGCTAGCTGGAATGGCAGTGGGGGAACATGAAGCACGCACTATGCCTGTCAGTGAAGCAGTGGGCAGGCTTGTGGAGGTAGGCNTGGACGTGAGGGGTTGAGGCCAGGCCTTTTGTATGTCATCCTGTTTTCTCTCGGGGGTCAGTGTGGCATGCTAGCTGGAATGGCAGTGGGGGAACATGAAGCACGCACTATGCCTGTCAGTGAAGCAGTGGGCAGGCTTGTGGAGGTAGGCCCAGGCAATCAGGGATGGCAGTGGTAATTGGAATGGTCAGGGCAAGACAGAGGCTCTTCCGGAGAAGCTGAGATACTGCAGGGTGAAGATTCTGAGCTTCAGATGAAGCCTCCCCAACTTCAAGCTATTAAGTTATTATGGCTGATTACATTCCGAGGGGCCTCGGCTGGCAGGTTCTAATTGGCAGTACTCCTGTGATTTTATGGGAAGCAGGCCGGGATGGGGAAGGCTGAGATCAGCCCCGCCCAGCAGAGGCCAGATGAGCAGGGGACTGGAATCTTTCTTCCGACTTCGTGGCAGCTCATCTGCAGACCTTTACAACCTTCTGTTCCCGGCAGCCCCTCAGCACAGCTGACCGGGGGTTCTTCAGGAGCTGCCTCCATTCACAGGGCAGGAGGCTAAGGTGAGGGTCAGCGGGTTTCTGAGGACTAGAAGTCTCCATTGGCCTCAGCTGGCCAAGCACCCCCACCCTTTAACCTTCTAAGCTTCTTCCATCCAGAAATGCATGTTGAGACCTGGCTGTGGAAGGGAGTTGGCAGCTGGCTTGTAGTCAGAAGAGGAGGCTGTCTGGATGCACAGAGACTGCAGAGCAGTAGCAACGGGACCCCAGAATTTCCAAGGGGAAGACGCTTCAGAGCTTCATTTACATAGCAAACCTATCACATATATTTAATTGTATGTTTATTTGGAATGCCTTCGGGGTTTGCCTGCTATAACAAAGAGACCCAGTATGATAGTGGCTTAAACAACACAGACATTCAGTTTTCTCTCCCGTAAAGGCTGAAGGGCATAGACCTGAGTTGACGGAGCAGCTCCATGGTCATCAGAGACCCAGGTCCTGTTCACCTCATTCTCTGTATCTTTCACGTGTACTGTCCATTTCAAGACACAAAATGGCTGCTCCTGTTCCTGTCATTACTTCTGCATTCCAGCAGGTGGCAAGGAATAAAGGGGCAAGAAGTGGGCCCATTCCTCTCCCTTAAAAGCACAATTTGGAAATGGATTATGCCATTTCCACTCAAGGCACAATGACTAAATCTACCACATGGCCATCTAGCTGCAAGAGAGGTTGGGAAGTGAGATCTTTATATGGGGGTGATCACATATCTAGTTATAGTCTATTAATGTAGAAGAAGGAAAATCCAAAGGAGGTTCCCCAGAGGAGTGTGATGAAGGTAGTTGTTTTTCAGTCACTAAGTCATGTATGACTCTTTGTGACCCCATGAACTGCAGCATGCCAGTCTTCCCTGTCCCTAACCGTCTCCTGGAGCTTGCTCAAACTCATGTCCATTGAGTCAGGGTGAGAACCAAAGCCTCCAGCCCCAGCCTATCTCGAGTACACCCTTGGGCCATATGGACAACTTCTCTCCCTTCTCATGCATTCAAAGCAGTATGCAAAATTCACCTCCTCCAGGCAGACTCTCAGGATTAATTACTCCAGCTGGTCATCCTCCTCTTTGGCCCACCCTCTGCTGGGTGCCCTTGGCTATTCTGGAACCTGGGCATTTCTGTGGACTCTGTCCCAGGATCCCTAGCAGACCCTTGTTTCCTGACTCAGGGATCCCGTTTCTTCTTCGTGTGCGTGTTAGTTGCTCAGTCATGTCTGACTCTTTGTGATCCCACGGACTGTAGCCCATCAGGCTCCTCTGTCCATAGGATTTTCCATTTCTTCTGTAGTCTGTACCCAATCCACCACCCTCAGTCCCAGATCTGTACTCCCAGGAAATGAACACCCAGGGCTGAGTGCTCTGGTCATTTTTTTAGAGGAAAACACACTCTACCATCTCAAGGTAGAAAGGTCCGTGAGGGCAGGGACCTTGCCTTGTTCACTGTTTTATCTCCAGGTCTCAGCACATGCCTCATGGGCGGTAAAGTACCTGCTAAATGAACAGAGACCTTCTGAACCATCACCATCATCATCACACCTGATGTTTACCGAGGACTCCTCTTCGCTAAGCAAGGGCTGTGCAACAGTCATCTGAAACAAGAGTTGGCAGACTTGTTCTGCAAAGATCCAGCTAGTACATACTTTTGGTTTTGCAAGCCACAGGGTCTCAGTTACAGCCACTTGACTCTACCATGGTGTCTAGAAAGCAGCCACAGACAATATGTAAATGAGTGGGTGTGGCTGTGTGCCAATAAAACTTCATTTACCGAACAAATGTAAGCCGGATTTGGCCAGTTGGCCATAGTTTGCTAACGCCTTATACAAAACAAAAAAGGATGTCCTCGGGGTGGGAGTGGACATCCACAGGCATCCTGTAGAGCTAACATGGAGGTGTGTGGGAGACAGGGCACGGGGTAGGTGCTGGAACCTAGTGTCCAGGCCTGAAAGAAAGCCATTTTTGGGGGTGCTGGCCTTACTCAGTCTTCCGGTCTCTGAGCTGTATGTCATCTCCCATTCATGGGAGAGGGGCCCAGCACAGTCATGGGTATACTATGCATCACCAACCCGACCGTGGCTAATGGGGTCAGGGGTGGATGTCCGCCCTGAGGGGGTGTTGGGAATTAGGACACAGCCCCTCTGGTCCATCTCACACTGGGGACCTGCAGACTTGGGGATCTGGGGAAGCAGAGTGGGGGCCTGCAGAGAGAACCAAAGAAGCATTTGAGAGACACCCAGACTCACTGAGACCTGCTGGTACTCTCGTTCCGGTGCCCTGATGCCCCACATCCTTCACTGAACGGCGCTCCCCCTGCGCCGTGTCCTGTGGGTTTCCATCATCTCCCACCTTGGGGGCTCAGCGAGTCGGCTGCTTTCACCTCCTCTGCAAGCAGTGACACCTGCGGGTCTCGTCTCCCCACCACTGCCCTCCTCTCTCCTCTTGGGGCCCCTCTCTTGCCGTTCCAGGGCTCGTTTTCCTGGAGCAGCTCAGGACATTACCCCGTGAAATGAAGAATGTGGAATACTTGAGATTTCCACTCACACACTCCTGGAAAAAACACATTAACCTTTAAGAAGGGAATAATGGCTTCATTTTCAAGTGACCTTATGGATTAACCCTCGAAGAGCACTCTCTGAGGGGGAACCATGGCCCGTGGCAGGGACCCAGCAGGTGCAAACGATGAAGAAAACACAAAACCTGGCAGAATCCCTTGGTTAGCCCTGAAGAGAGGCGGATCCCTGTCCACTGATGGCAACAATAAGAGCATCCTGGCTCCTGTGAGACACCAAGTCTGCCGGACAGGAGGTCGCCAGCTTCAGGACAAGACCAAGGCTGTCTACCCTGGATCTGCCCTTGACCCAGGGTTGACGGAGCAGCTGGGGGTTGGCCAGCACAGCCTGCTTCTCTGTCAGTTGCCTCTCCCTCTGCCAGACTGAAGGGGGTTCTCACCCCCCAGAGAGATTTTCTGCCAGCCTGCTGCTGCCCCCCACCCCCTGTCCTTGAAACATAGACTCCAGGATCCATGTGTTGGAGGAAACGGCACAGTCTATACACCTGGGATATTTGCAAAGCATAGAAAAGGCTCTGAGAAGTCCTGCCAGCAAGAAACCTTTTTGACTTCGTTGAACACCAGTATTTTCCAAACTATTCTGGCCACAGGAAGCCCTCTCCCCTTTTTGTATTTTTTGGATAACACCTACAAGGGTTTGGCAGAGTTGCTTACCCATGGAGTGTGCTTTACAAAAGGCAGACCGTACACATACCTTCTGCGAGGTCATTTGAGCCACAGGAAAAAAAAAGAAAAAAAGAAAAACCAGAGCTCACTGTTCATTCTCCAGTTCATCTGTTCATTTATCACAGAGACATACATTCCTCCATCCATCCATCATTCATTCATCAACACAGGTGTCCGTGGCCAGGCGCCTCCAAGGAGCAGAGACAAACCTGAGTGCTTCTCTGCTTTTGCCAAGCTGCCCAGATGGCAAGGGAGATAGCAATGCCCGTGGGTATGAGACAGAAAAGACAGGCACCTACATTGTGTCCATGGACTTCAAAGGCCCAGCTTTCCAAGATGTTCTCTTGAAAATAAAGGGGCAGAAAGAGAGACACAAATGTAGAGGATAAAATTATGCTTACCAAGGAGGAAAGGGGTGGTGGGATGAATTGGGATTGATGTATATACACTACTATGCATAAAATAGGTAATTAATGAGAACCTCTTGTGTAGCACAGGGTACTCTTCTCAGGGGAGGAAATCCAAAAAAGAGGGGAGATATGGATAGCTGACTCAATAGCTGATCTAGAGCTGATTCAGTTTACTATACAGTAAACTAACACAACATTCTAAAGCAACTATACTCCAGCAAAAATTTTTACAAAGAAAATAAAGGAGAAGAGGGTTTTACAAATGTCTGTTCTACCAAAAGTGTCAAAATGTAGGCAGGCAAGAAGCAGCTTGAAGGAGAGGGCTGGAGGGAGGGCAGGAGGAAGACGAAGGCCGGGACCCAAGGTGGGATGGGAGTGTGACATCAGCCGCACTGTCACGGCCAAGCTTTGGCCAAGGACTTGCTCTGTGCCCGGCACGGTACTAAGAGCTGAACATCCCCATGTGCTTCATTCAGTCAAGAAGCATCAAGAAGCTGTTTCTCATGAGCCAGGCACTGAGGACACCATGGTGAATATGCCCTAACCGGGGAGACCATCTCCCCAGTAACCCACAAGGATGGGGAACAGCTGCCGCAGGCAAGTCTCAGAGGCTTTCTCAAAGCCCCAGAGCCGGGAGTGTAAGGCAGGACCCCCTGACTCCCATGCCCAGTCTCTGCTGAACCAGTGGGCAAAGGAACAAGTTTAAAGCACGATCAATCCCATTAGGGAATCAGTGACATGCCCGAGAGAAAGCAACGTCGGCAGAGGCCAAGCTGGATGCTCATGATGGATGGAAAGTGGAAAGAGGGGCAGCCAAGAAGACAGAGCAGCTGGGGCCATGTGGGTTCTGCCTGTGACAGCGGCGTCTGGCCCCCATCTCTCACCCTGGGGCCAGCTAATCCCATTATGGTCCAATCCTTCCCGGCAAGCTGACTGCTGATGATCAAGATCTCTCTCTCCAGCCACCCCCTCCCCACTCTGACCTCTTCTCGAAGGACAGCTTTGAACAGCCGTGGGCAAGACCCTGTCTCCTTTTCAGAAAGCCTTTGAGGAGCACAGAGAGCTGAAAGACCGCTGGGGGTGCCATGATACCAGTGGATGGTGTAGCCAAGAACAGTGCAGATGGCCACTCAGATGTGGCCCAGAGGGGACAGCTCAGCCCCGTCGGCCAACGTCTGTGTCCCCACCCCTCCGTGTTCCTTCAAGCACCCCTGCGGTTTGGAATCATCTCTCCAGATACAGTCTCTATGAGCTTCCTGCGGCTGCTATAACAAATGGCATGAACTTAGTGACTTCAAGCAACACAAATTCTTTATAGTATGGTTCCAGAAGTCCAAAATTCAAGAGGCTGTTTTCCTCGTGGAGGCTCTGAAGGAGAATCTCTTTCTTTGCCTTTTCCAGCTATAAAGCCAGCACGTGACCCTTCAATCCCCCTCTTACAGGGACCCGGTGACACGCTGGGATAATTCAGGAACCTCTTCATTCTCCTGGTCCTTAGTTACATCTCAGAACCTCTCTGACATGTAAGGCGATATGGTCACAGGTTCTGGGTTTTAGGATGAGCACATCTCTCAGGGGCTGACTTCAGAGCCTCCCCCTCAGGCCTCTGGACTTCACTGGTGGTCTGTCCTACTGCTGAGGGCATGAGCTGGAGCTTGGAGTCTGGAGGGTTGCAGGCGACGCCTGGAGGAATTTGCTCTTTGTCCTTCAGGCTCCCCCAGAATGCCGCATGGGCTGAATCTGGCCATCTATTTCCTCTGGACTTGGACCCAGTTTCTCCTCTGTAAATAGGGTTCACTTTTATAGAACAGCTCTTGGGAGGATGAAATGGTACAAGCACCCCTCATGGAATACTCTAGAAGCACAATAAACGTTGGCCAAGTGAATGAATTACTCTGGATGAAATGACTGCTGGACCCCTGGAGCAAATTCCTTCCCCTGTGAAATTGGGGTATTTGCCCAAGCTCCTCCTCCAGAAGCCTGCTGTGCCCCTCACCCACTCTACAGAGGTGAGGAAAAGCTCAGAACAGCACCCCAGGGAACAAGAGGTTAAGGCTGCTGGTCATAGCACAGCCTGAGAAAGCTCAGCCTTTCTTCATGTCAGGGATGCTCCCGCTGATCCTGGGGGAGTTAGGGGTCAGACCTGAAGTTCAGGGTGGTGAGTGAGCTGCCCGAAGACCCGAATAAGTGGTGAAGTCAGGACTCCAACTCAGAACGCTGGGTTCCTGAAGCTCATGGTCTGAACCTCTAGGATGTATGGCCTCCAAACTCCAGCAGAACCAAGAGGAGAGATATGGGTGCAGCTCACAGACCAGGGGACAAGCAAGCACAGCAGGACAGAGGAACCATGTAAGAGCAAAGAAATCTGAAATGTTCAAAGTACACAGTGGTGAGTCCCTTTCCTGAGAGCCAGAGGGGAACTCTCAGCGGCAACAGGAGCAGCAGGTGGCAACCATGTGACCTCCACCACGACTGGTGGTGTCCGCAGGGAGGGCGCTCTGTGCTGGGACAACTGTGCCAGCTGACCCAACCTTCACCGCCACCCTCAAAGTCACTCCTATTCACATACATTTTCTCAAACAAAATTAGAGGTAAAAATAACCTGGGAGAGGGGGCTTTGTATTGCTCAAGGTCTCCATCCATTGTTTAGACCCAATCAAAAATGTTTTTTAAGATACTAAAATCAGCTTTTTAAGGTACACTCTTTAAGCCAAGAACTGGTTCTAAAGAAATCACTGTGGATGTTCCCAAAGGCCCATAAACAGGCATATTCACTGCAATATTGTTTACAATCATGCAAAATGGAAGCAACCTAAACGTCCTACAGAAAATCAGTTAAACAAATGCAACATGTTCACACACTGTGACACCGTACAAGCGGTAAAAACGGTGGTGGAGGAGACACATATTCATTGACACAGAGCAGCGTTTATGATAAATCGTTAGTGAAGTCACTCAGTCATGTCTGACTCTTTGTGACTCCATGGACTGTAGCCTACCAGGCTCCTCTGTCCATGGGATTTTCCAGGCAACAGTACTGGAGTGGGTTGCCATTTCCTTCTCCAGGGGATCTTCCTGACCCAGGGATCGAACCCGGGTCTCCTGCATTGCAGACAGACGCTTTACCCTCTGAGCTACTTAAGGATCGTTAGGAAAACAGAAAGTCACAAAACAGTATGGTTAGAAGATCTCACTTCCATTTGAAATTTGTGTATAGATAGATGATAAGTAGATATAATTGACAGAGAGAGGATAGACAGAGGGATGGATGGACAGGCCTGCAGAAGAGACAGCTACTCATAGTTTTGCTTAATTCCAATGTATCTGGTCACAAGCTCTCTTTCCTGCTCAGCTTCCCTCAGCAACTTCTAGAAGGACTATCCTGAGGTACACAGACACTCAGGTTCTGTCGGCAAGTCAAACCTTGCTCTGCCGTTTTTAACTTTCTGGTTTATGCTAAGAAAACTGCCCCCTTGTCAGTTCCTCTAGGGCAGTGATGATGACCTCTTCCCTCTTCTGTGTCCTCCAGACCCGACCTCCCCACGGAGGAGGTGCAAAACAAATCTCCCCGAGAAGCGAATGAATCAGTTCTCCATTTCTTTAAACTGGGGAGTTCTATAGCTGGCTTGGGGCGGGTGGGAAAAGAACTGTTCTCCCCTTGGAAAATGTGAGGTGAACGAAATTTAATAAAGTACAAACTTTTGGTACAGATGGAACGCAAACCAAAGACATCAACAGAGCCACCAGCCTTTCATTAGAGCTACACACAGAGCCCCGTGGCCACAGCACCGAAAACCTAAAGGCTCTGGGAGGCACAGGCCCCAGCCTGGTGGAAATCAATGACAGGTCACAGAGGTGAGGCCGCCAAGGACCCCTGACGACTGTCATACCTCCACAGTGTTTATAACAAATTGTTAAGGGAAAACAGAAAGTCACAAAAGAGTATGTTTAGAAGGATCTTATTTCCATTTAAAATTTGTGTTGGATGGATGGATGAAGGGACAGATACTGCAGAAAAGGCAGGACTGGTCAGCTGGCTTGAGATACGGGGGCAGGGGGTTGGCTGGAGAGGAATTCTCTTTCTCTGCTCTAACTACTTAGAATAAAATCCAAACTCCTCCCCAGCCCCAGGCTCTGTGGGATTTAGCACCTGCCTGCATAGCCCACCTCCCCACCCTCCACCCACCCTGATCAATCCCCTCTAACCTCACCAAGCTTGTTCCTGCCTCTGAGTCCTTGAGCCTGCTGCTCCTGCTATGTGGAAAGCTCTGCCCAGAGCTTCACTTGCTGCCCCTTCTCGTCGCTCAGGGATCAGTTCCAATGTCCCTTCCTCAGGAGTCCCAACCGGCAACCCCACCTCTCACAATCTAGCCTGCAGGCTCTTTTATTCTCGTCACAGCGTTTCCATTTTCTGAATATCTTTGTGTCTGTTTTCTTAAGAACTGTCTGGAAGGTGGCCTCCACAAGGACAAGGACCATCTACCTTTGTTCTTCACTGTGCCGCTGGCTACCAAGAAAAAATTGGAAGTGAAGTGAAGTTGCTCAGTCGTATCCGACTCTTCGAAACCCCATGGACTGTAGCCTGCCAGGTTCCTCAGTCCATGGGATTTTCCAGGCAAGAATACTGGAGTGGTTTGCCATTTCTTTCTCCAGGGGATCTTCCCGACCCAGGGATCGAACCTGGGTCTCCCTCATTGTAGGCAGATGCTTCACCATCTGAGCTACCAGGGAAGCCTCAGATACCTGAAATGATGAAAGAAGCGAGGGAGGGAGGGGTGAAGGGGAGGGAGGAAAGAAGAGCAGATGAATGGATGGCTCATATGACTTTGCCTCCATTACATGATGTGGGTTCTTGGGTGAGACCAGTGACAAAAGAGTAAAAATTGTAAAAATGATCTACATTGGTGTGTGTGTGTGTGCGCGCATGTGTGTTTGTGTGTGTTTTCCCCCAAAGCGAAAGTACAGAATCAAGCAAAGATCGGGTTAAGTTCTTACAAGGTACTTAGGCAGCATTCTGAGTACTTTTAGATACATTTTCATAACTTAAACCATCATCCTAACAACCCTCCAAACTAGTTTCCATTCTTATACCCACTTTACAGATGAGAAAGCTGAGGCTCAGAGAGTCTGAGTCTCTCACTCAAGGTCACTCAGCCTGGGGCACGTTCACCCCTTAGGTTGGCTCCCAGCTAGAAGCCCTCCTCCTGATGTGACCCCCCACTTTGTCAGAACAACACCTACATTTACAGCTTAGTGACAGGAGTGAACTATTGTATATGGCCCCGGGGACCCACAAAAGGCAGGGAGCCCTGAGAGTTCAGTTCCTGCCTTCTTCCTCCTGATTGCGGAACCCAGCAAGTGGACTGGGTCCGTCCGTCGTGCTGTGTTGGCGCGTGGCCCGAGGGAAGGCAGAAACACAGAAGGCCAGAGAAATGTGTGTGTGGAATCACAACTTAGGGGCATGTGCAGGACAGATGAATCCCCAGGCAGGGAGAGGGCTGTCGGATACAGGAGCCGCCCCAGCAGATGGATCCCTCTGAACCGGAATTGCCAGCAGGTGACCCCGAGGCCCAGCGTCCCAAGGGTTAAGTCCCCTGTACTCGACTATTCTGACCGCCCTCCCTCCGCCCCCGAGGGTATTGAGGGAAATGTCAGCAAAAACGATGCCTGGGAGCCCTACAGAGAAACTGCCCTATTGAGTTTTTTAAATTAAATCTATTTATAATTTATACCCTGCCTGCTTCCAAAAAAAGGATTGGAGGCGGTTTATGATAAACGACACATGAAATGGGAAGGCTGTTAACTAGAAACAGAAAAATCAAGAACACCACCCAGGAGGAGGGTCAGAAAAGCTCCCAGATACTCAGGTTTAGGGAAGTGGCCACACATTTAAATAGTTCAGCTTGCATCCTGGTAGATGAGAAGCCACAAAGGGAATTGCTGCTCTGGGCCGTGTAACTCTCTCTGAGTGACTTGGGGAAGCTCGGTGATGCACTCCAGCTCCTGGGCTGGCACTGCAGGAAGCAGAAGGCAGGCTGGCTCTGCACTCGCTGCTGCCCCTTCTCACACCTCTCTCCCCTGCTCCTCGGCTGTTTCCAGCAAACTGCTGCCCTGTTCCAGGAGTCCTGACAACAGCCCCTCCTCCTCCCTGTTGGTTCCACTTGTGGGAGCCCCTGGGTCACTCCATGTCAAGGATGCTCGGCCCAACACCAGTACTCTTTCTGTGGAATATCCCGATTTTACCACCATCACCTGCTCCCATTGCATATGGTGAAGGTCAGACTTACCTCCTGATCCCTGGCTCCAGGGGTGGGTACGTGACCTGAGATGGTCCAATCAGAGTTAATCCTGCGATTTTCACGGGAACTATGGAGATTGCTGAGCTAAGGGACTGTAAGCCAGGAGCTGCTGCTTGGCCATCATTCAGGGACAGTCTGCCCAAGAGTTGTGCCAACATAAAACCTTCAGGTTGATGGTGAAGGGATCCAAGTCCTGATGACATCATTGGAGCACCTGGATCCAGTCATTCCTGAAGCTGATACACTCCTTGTCTTTTCTGGTAAAGGAGCTAACAATATCCCCTTTTCTGGCTTATATCTGTTTGAGTTGGATATTCCCTGATAGCTCAGTTGGTAAAGAATCTGCCTGCAATGCAGGAGATCCCAGTTTGGTTCCTGGGTTGGGAAGACCCCTCTGGAGAAGGGTTAGGCTACCCACTGCAGTATTCTTGGGCTTCCCTTGTGGCTCAGCTGATAAAGAATCCACCTGCAATATGGGAGACCTGGGTTTGATTCCTGGGTTGGGAAGATCCCCTGGAGAAGGGAAAGGCTACCCACTCCAGTATTCTGGCCTGGAGAATTCCATAGACTGTATAGTCTATGGGGTCGCAAAGAGGTGGACAGGACTGAGCGACTTTCACTGTTTCCTCGCAAACAAGTGCCAGTTCACACCTTCCACATCCACAGCTTTGAAGCCTCTCTACCCCAGGTCCCACCAACATGGTTTTGCATGACTACCAGTAAAAGTTCTCCTTGTCCTTGCCTTACAGGTGAGGAAACTGAAGGGTACAGAGGTTACAGCAAGCTGCCAAAGGCCCCACAGCTGAGCAAGTTGCAGGGCTGGAACTGAAGGCAAGCAGCCTGGTTCTCCAGCTAATCTCGCTACCAGGTCTTCCTCCCTATCTCTCCCGAGAGCCTTTCCTTCCTTGACACGGGGTGGCCTGGCCCATCTGGGAGATGACTGTGCAGACCGGCCCTGATTCTAACTTGCAGGTTGATACCTGATTCCCCGCTTGCTTGACCTCTTCAGACCCATAACTTGTGGGATATTAAACACTGTGTTATTCCCTCTCTTTTATACCTTCTGCTGCACCTTTCTGGAAGGTTCTTTGCTTCCTTCTTACCCCCACTAACTCCTATTCCCATAGATATGCTGCTGCTGCTGCTAAGTCGTTTCAGTCCTGTCCAACTCTGTGAGACCCCAGAGATGGCAGCCCACCAGGCTCCCCCGTCCCTGGGATTCTCCAGGCAAGAACACTGGAGTGGGTTGCCATTTCTTTCTCCAATGCATGAAAGTGAAAAGTGAAAGTGAAGTCACTCACTCGTGTCCGACTCTTAGCGACCCCGTGGACTGCAGCCTACTAGGCTCCTCTGTCCATGGGATTTTCCAGGCAAAAGTACTGGAGTGAGGTGCCATTGCCTTCTCCGCCCATAGATATAGGGAAATACAAATTAAAATGACAAGGTGGTATCACTTTGCACCCATGAGATGGGCAGAAGGTATCAGTGTTGATAATAGTTGGTGAGCATAAGAATGAGGGGAGAAGACAGATGACTACACATCCCATTAGCGTGGATGGGACAGGGTGGTGATAGCAGTGAGACTGTCAATGTGCAGGTCGGTCAGCCCAACAGAGCTATGTCTACAGACCCAGAGCACGTATGTGGGCACCAAAAGGACACGAAGCATCTTCTCATGGCAGCATGACTCAAACTGGTAAAAACAGCAAACAACTACAATTCCATTGACAGGGGAGTCATGAAATAAGCTCCTATGAGCCACAATCTGGAATACTAGGCAGCAGGTAAAAAGAGCGACAACTCCTCAATAAGTTACTTGGGGAGTTTTCATATGGCCAAGTCTATGCCCTGGTATACGCTGCCGCCCCCTCCCCCTGCCCCCAGAGAAAGGAAAAGCAGAGATGCTATGGAAGCTTTTGCACACATGTTCACAGCAGCACTTTTCACATAGTCAAAAGCTGGAAATAACCCAGATGTTCATTATCAGAGGAATGGATGAAGAAGATGTGGTCTATCCATACAATGGAATATTCATCAGCCACAAGAAGGACTGAAGAATTGATACACAGACAAATCTCAAAAACCTGATGCTAAGGAAAAGAACTCAGACACAAAAGGCCACACCGTGTATGATTCCATTCATAGGACATTCCCAGGAACAGCAAATCCACAGAGATAGGAAGTGGATTTGTGGCTGCCAGGGACTGGTGGGGGTGGGGATGGGCATGGGGTTGAGAGCTGATGGTGGCAGGGGTTTCCCTTTATGGTGACGATGCAAACTAGATAGCAATGTGGATTCACTTAATGCCATTGAATTGTGTATGTTAAATAGAGACAATGGTATAGTTTACATTCTATGTATTTATCACAATTTTGAAATGATAAAGAATGGGGTAAAAAGTAATCAGGGTGATTTGTTTCAAAAAAAACTGGGGGGACTTCTTGGTATGGCTTGGAGGGGCCGCTGAGACATACTAAGTGGAAAAGACAAGTTGCAGGACGAACTTAAAATACGGTCTGTTAATGGAAGAAAATGGTTCACATGTGAAGTGTTCACACTTGCTAATGAAGCTGCCTTTGGGGAAAATGAAGAGCCAGCTCTTCGCTGAAGCGTCTGGGAAAGGACGCACCCTTGGATCCTTGAGTCTGTACTGTTTCCCGCTCTTTGCATCCTCTCCTTCCCCGCCCTCCAGCAAATCCCTCCAGGGGACTCACTGGCCTTTCCCGGGATCATTTAGGGTCCTTGCTAGGGACCCCCTTTCACTCTTCATTTTCTTTCCCTTCCTTCTCGCACTCCACCAACCTTCTCTGCAGCTTGTTCTGGCCAACCAAAGGCAAGATGCCCAGCCCACTGCCCCGAGAATTCCCATCCAGCAAGGGAGCAGCTCCCCAGCAGGCCACGCCATGCAGAGGACGGCAGGCAGCCATGGAAGCGTCCTCATCCGCTCTCAGGGCATCAGATCCAAAGATGCTTTCCAGCTAGAAGAGTCTAGACGAGCCTCCTGAGCCTGAGGACACCCACGGTTACCTGACAGGCTTGTGAAAGCCTCTACACCCCAAGCCGGACCCCAAATCCACTGAACCGGTATCTGCAGCCCAGCGGTTCCTCCACCCAGGCAAGTTTGGGGACATTGGCCATTGGCCACTCTAGCTGCTGCCTCCTATCCTCAGGGCACCTCACACTTCTCTGCTGCAGGCAAGACACTTGGCCTGCTCATTCACAGCCGACCCACCGTCTGCCAGGGCCCTGGGGTGACGGTAATGCTCGCTTCACATTAGCTTGATTGGCGCTGGCCTCTGGTTCCACAGAGGCACCTGAAAATCAAGGATGCCCCAAACCTGGAGATTTTCCAGCCGGACCAGGGGGCCTGTGGGTCAATGGCAAACCACCCTCCTCAGCGGGATCAGTAACCAGTAGCTGAAAACCATCTGGGCTCTGAATGAACGTGAGGTTGGATCCAAGCTGTCAATTAGGCCTCAGCCTCAGCCCCATCCCCCACCAGTGGGCCTGTTTGTTCAAGGTGATGTTCTGCTTATGGAAGTTATGAGCTTTTTATGTGCCAGCTCGCACCCTCCCAGCCTCCTGGCAGGGCCATTTGGCTGTCTAAATCAAGACATCTCCGTCCGCAGCAACCGTTAGTATGTTCGCGCATCGGCCGCCTTGCTCCCCTAGTAATCTAAATCTAATTTATTGGCCCAGGGCTGCAGGGAGCAGTCGGCACACAAAGCTGGTGTGCACTGAAGAATGTAATATACAGCGTTGCCGTGTAATAAGGCTCTTTATAGAAGGCATTAAGGAGGGTCTGGCTCAGAGCGCCGAAGAAATCGTGATTAATTCCTGCCTGAAAAATATCTATGGCACAGACCTCAGGAGGCTCCGTGGGGACAGCACAGGGCCCGGCGCCTCTGAATTCTCACATTGCTTTACCATCTGGGTGGTTTATAAGATTAGATGTGCTTAAGCTCCCTGAGGGCAGGAGTGGTGTTTTACAGCCTCTACTTCCCCATGCCGCCATGCTGAAAGGTGTACAATAAACTCTCACTGAATTCATCCAGATGGAATTGAAGTGCAAAGCTATTCTTCGTGCACTTGCTGTGACTTTGGGGTTGGCTTGCTCGGCTGATGAGGAACTGCATCCCCAGAGGCCCATTAATCTGGATGGCACTCGAGCCAGGAAATCTGGCCCCTGCCAGGACCCCTGTGACCAGCTGGCATGAAGAAATCCTGGATTTCCTGGGGCCCTGGTTCCCACTCAGTTGCCGTGGGACAGCGGTGGTCTCCAGGAAGAGCCAAGGCTTCTTGGAGGACGTTCACGAGGCATTGATAGAACTCATGGCTGGGGACTCAGCTTCCCTGGCCAACACTCAGGGGCACCCACTCAAATGTATCATTCACTCACTCACTCAGCAAATATCAGATCTCCTTGATGCTAAGATGCGCAGTTTTTCATATTATAATTTCTCTGAAATCAGGATGGCTCGTAACACTGACATCGAATCAACAACATACTGTAGGAGTTCACAGACTGAGACCCACAGCCCCAATCCGGCCCACCAGTTGTGTTTGTAAGTAAAGTTTTATTGGAACACAACCACGTCCATTTGCATGCTGTCAAGGGCTGCTTTTGCACTTAGCCACTGGGTCAGAGACAGTGGTACTGCCTGAAAGCCAACAGCGTTTGCATCTGGCCTGTATAGAACGAGGTTGCTGACTCCTTTCATCTGGTATTTATGAAGTACCCACAGTGGCACCTGTCAGCACAATGGTTAGGGGCCAATATGGTGGCTTCGGGGGCAGTCAGCACTGGATTTAAATCCTACATCCCCCTCTGGCCAGCTGTGTAGCCTCCAGCAAGCTGCTCTCTGTATCCCAGTTTCCTGCTAAAGATTAAGTAAATGTTTGGTGCCTGCCACATGGTAGTCACTCCTTAATGAGAGCCTTCTCCTTTCTTGAGGACACGACTGAAGTGACTTAGCCCACACACATGCAGCATTGCTATTATTGATACAAGGAAGCCTGAGCTGTAAAGGCTTGGGAATGGAATCTTGAACAAAACAAACTCTTTGCCTTCAAGGTGGATTTTACAACCCAGGTGAAAGGAAGGGGGAAAGGAAGGTACATTACAGAGAAACAAATCCTGCATAGAAGACCCCAAGGGGAGCCCAGTGGCAGGTCCTTATCCAGTTGTGGGTAAGTCAGGGAGGGCTTCCTGGAGGCAATGAGGTCTATGCTCAAATCTAAGGGATGTCTAGGAATGAGCCAGTGTTCAAGCTAAGAGCAGGGGTCTTGAGAATTTGTCAGTCCTGAGTCTGAGTCTCCACCTTCACACTTTCTTGTGCAACCTTAACTCAGTCTTTTAATCACTCTGCTTCTGTCTCCTTACTTATAAAACATGGGTGAGGACTGATGATAACAACTGCTACTACTAGTGGTAAAATAATAACAATACCATCCCCAAAGGGCTGTAACAATAGTTATTTAATAAATATCCATCCATCATTTTCTGTTTGCTTAGGTGGAAAACACATGCCAGTTCTCAGGAAGGGAGGGAGACAGCAAATAAACAGGTAAAACAGAATGCAGGCGTAAACTGGGATAAATGCTCTAAAAACTGTGTGGAAGTAGAGAACAGGGAGGTGCAAGATGGGGTGGGGTCAGGGACACAGGCGTGGGTGTGAACACCCAGAACGTGCCAGGTTTGTAGTTCACAGCAATAGGTTCAGCTCAGTACCCAACACCAGCAGTCCCCCCACCCTGATGCCCACCTTGGGCCCTTCCTGGCCAGGAGAGTAAGTTTAGCTTGATGCTTCACACGTGTCCATCTCATGGTCCTCACTGTCCAGAAGCCCGGGAGTGACAGCCAGCTCACAGACAATTTACATTTGTCCTGCCCATAAAATGTTTTCTTTTCAAAAACTTGACTATTAAAATTCTAAATCAAGAGAAAGCTCATAATGGGATCTCCCTGGCACTTCAGTAGTTAAGAATCCACCTTGCAGGAGCTTCCCTGATGGTGCAGTGGTAAAGAATCCAGCTGCCAGTGCAGGGGACACAGGTTCGATCCCTGGTCCGGAAAGATCCCACATGCCTCAGAGCAACTAAGCCCATGCGCCGCAAGCACTGACCCTGTGCTGAAGAGCCTGGGATCCACAATTACTGAGCCCAGTTACTGAGCCCTGCTGCAGGTACTGAATCCCAAGCACCCTAGAGCACATGCTCCACAAGAGAAGCCACCTCAATGAGAAGTCTGCATGCTGCAGCTAGAGAAGTGGGCCCTGATCCCTGTAACTAGAGATAGTCCATGCAGCCACAAAGACCCAGCACAGCCAAAATTAAACAACTAAAATTATATATGTATATAAAGAATCCACCTTGCAATGCAGGGGATGCTGGTTCAATCCCTGGTCTGGGAACAGAGATCCCACATGCCTTGGAGCCAATAAGACTGGATGCTGTCAAATAAATAAAGAGATAGCTCATAAAAAATTAAAAAAAAAAAACCCTCAACTTCTAGCCTCTATCAAAAAAAAAAAAAAAAAATCCTGGAGATACGCCCCTCTCCTTCCCAGGGTGAACACATTGATTTGCCACACTCTCTATCCCTCCTTTACATTGCTTACCTGCAATTTATAGATCTGTGTTGGCTGGCTCAGCTCCAGTGACTGCCTCAGAGCCACGTCTGCCCTCTCCTCGTCTTGGCTGCAGGAGGCTGCTCCATATGGACTTTTGGCAGGCCATAGCCCACCAGCTTCTGGGTTCTTTGGCCAGTGGAGTGACCCACCAGAGACCTGAGGCATTTCCTCTCTAGGCTTTTTTCTGGCCAGATGCTGGGTCCCCTTTCTAAAGGTCAAGGCTCCTGCCAAGCAGCTCCCGTAGAGTCACCCTCCCTGGGCTCCAGTCATCACCCCATCCCCTCAATCCCTCCCCCAGGGGTGGGAACATCTCCCCACTGGTGCTGGTCCTTGGTTTTCCTAAACCCTGCCTGTGCCACACTCCTTTTAAGAGTCAGTTTATCACTTTGTAAATGACCCCACTCCCAGCCAACTTTGAGCCATGGGCTTGGGACATGGTGAAAGCTTGGTGTGTAGATGCCAAAGGAAAGGATGGAGTTTTGCCCCCATGTTCTCTGGGCTTCTCCTTTGACAAAGGAGCTGGTCACCTGTGGTCCTCATCCCAGCCTCCAGTGGTTACCCCTCCACCTTATCAGCCTCAGGGCCGCACCCCAGAAACAGCTGCAGCCCCCAAACCACCCCACCTCCCTTTCCCAGGATCCACTGAACTGCTTCACATGCAGGTCTCGTTCTCCCGCAAGAGCATAAACAAAGCGTGTTTTAAATCATTTCGACGTGGGCTAGCACTCATTCGCAGGTCTCTGAGAGGGAGTCCCAGCTGCCAGCAGGTATTTTAATGTAGCCATGGAAATCCACGGGCAGGCGTGGGCGATGCCTGGCCTTTGTCGGGGTGACAAGCGGAGGCTGTCACAGAGGCAGGGAGGTCCAGCCACCTGACCTAGGTCAGCAGTTTCCTGCATCTTTGAGGACAGAATCAGAGAGTAAAAACACCACTTCCCTGCTCCCACTGTGGGCACCCAAAAGGACCTTGCTCCAAAGCACTGCAAGTACTCCCTGGAGCCCGAGCTTTGCCGTCAATCAAGAACAAGGGCCATAAATCTTGCATGGTGTGTTGGGTGCCTACTCGGCAGGCCCTGTTTTATCTCCAGTTTACAGAAAATTAACCGAGGCTTGAGGATGACAGGGCTCTCTCCCAGCACCGAAGAGCTAACTGGATGAGGAGTGAAGGTTGAGACTCCCCAGCCTGCGATCGAGACCACTGCTTGCCACGATGGCCCTGACACGGAAGGGTGCCTGCCCAGGAATAGCCAGGCGGACCCTCTGGGAGTTGCAGGGAAGGGGGTCTGCTTGGGGACCCTGTCCAGGCTGCGGATATTGATAGAGGAAGCCAGACTGCAAGGCAGTGAGGCGTGAACTTCCTCGGGTCACGCCAGCCGTCTGCAGACATCTGGTTTCATGTGGCTCCTTGGACGGCCTTGGAGAATTGATGGAGGCAGAGCTGAGGCCAGCCCGGTGTGGGGGAAGATGGAAGTCCAACATTAAACAACCGGAATGGAGCAGCTGGTCCATTTCTGCAGGCGTGAGACAGGAAATGAAGCATGAACTCAGAGAATGGTTCCTCCAGGGCATCTCAGGGAGGCGGTCGCTGTCCTGGGATCCGAGGACTCCTTCCTCACTAAACATTTACTGAGCACATACTAAGTGCCAGCCCCATGCTTGGCACAGGGGTTAGACATAAGCAAAGTCCCTGCCCACAAACAGTTCACTGTCAAGTGACCCTCAGAGATATGCATTTCAAATAGTCAAACTTATTAAAGAAATTAAGAAAGAATCTCACATTTTAACTTGCATTTTTTCACATAACAACAATAAAAATGATACTAAAGAAAGGAATGCAAAGAACAGAACAGGAAAACTTCTGCTGGAGTTGGGGAGGGGAGCCTAAGAGCTGTCTTTAGATGATTTGGGCCAAGTGGAAATTACCCTTGGAAGGAGGATGGATTGGGGTTTGAAATTCCCGAAGAGCCCTAATGGGCCCACAAGAAATTGCAGATGGCACTGCAGATAAGACAGATGCATGTGAATAAAAGGTCAGGACCCATTTCTTTGCTGAGAGAGGACTCGGGTGGTCCTGGTGAACACCTGAGGGTGAAAATGCATTATGACACCACTGCCGACTTGCACTGAGAAATTCTGTTGGACTCAGATTGAAACGGTCTATGTTTCACCCTAAAACAGAAACAGTGGCACCTGCGAGCTCTTGCTGGCCCTTGAAAGTCTGAGAATCATGGCTTACATTCTATTTTTTTTCTCCCACCCAGTTTCCCTCTGAGACTCACTCACTTCACCTCCACTCACTCCTGTCCCAACACCACAAAGGCTTTTCTTTTCCCTCTTTCCTTTCTCTCCTAGTTCTTTTTTAAATGTAGGTTTGCAGCCTATCTCACCAAATAAAAGAGATGGTCCCCTTCCCTCCTCCTATCCAAACTTCTTCAGCCCTTTCTCTGGGTCTTGGCATTTGGTTGATGGGACATAGTCACTACAAAATGTACAAGTGGTGGTTAGGTAGATGGATGGATGGATGGATGGATGGGCAGATGGATGGTGAGATGGATGGACAGATGGATGGTGAGATGGATGGATAGATGGACGGATGGATGATGAGACAGTGGGATGGATGGATAATGGGATGGTGGAAGGGATAAACGAATGGATGGGCTTTAGAGAAGCCAGCTAGGAACCTATTGCAATCATCCAAAAGAGAGAGTGGAGACCTGGAAAGAGATAGTGATAGAAAGAAGTGGTTGGTTTGAAGAGTTATCTAGGGCCATACTCTGCCGACCCCTGTTGTAGGATAGAAAATGAAAATTCTCCACAGGGACATTTTACCTCAAATATCTGTTCTCAGATTTGTACCTATCAGTCAAAAATGGGCATTTACTGCAGTCTGGATGCTGTCTGGTGTTTTCTGCAGAAAGATGTGTAAGGAATCTCACCTTGGTGTGTCTCCATGGGAGATACTGAGCTGGTAGGGTTTTCTGATCGAATGCTAAGCCTCCAAACGGCTGCGTTCATGAAAAGGTTTTCTTCTTTCCCTCTTTCAACATCTTTTAGGGAAATAAGCCACTGTTTCTGTGTGGGTGAGGTGGAAAGGCAGTGGCGGCCTGACAAAAACAGGTCGTCTCCTCAGCCACTCAACCGACCGTCATCTTGGGGCTGCACCTCTCCTGGGAGGACACCGCTTACGGAAATAAATGTGATTTTCGGTGGAAAGAAAGTTCAGATGTGTTCCTCAGACGAGCATATTGCTTCTGGACACCAGTACTGGAGCTCTTGGAAATATTTTCTGGAGCGCAGGGCTCATAGGGTTGAGGCCACTTTCTTACTAAAGCTTAGATCTTCTGCCGTCTTTCCATGGTGCTGGGGGCTTCCAAAGTCATCACTGCGTAGGTAGAAGGAAGGGAGGGGTGGGGGGAGGGGCACAGAACATGGGCCTTTTGGAACCCTGGGCACATTTATAACAGAATGGTAACTGTACAATGTTATTGTATCATTTAACTGACATGTCTACTTTGGAATGTTTATAACTACCGTAAATCAGGAGGCCGCAAAGCCAGGTCAGCAGCCACGTGTAGACATTCCAAGGAAAACGTATAAAATAAATAAAACAATCACACAGGATCAACATTCCATTCCCGCCTAGAAAACGGAAAATGTAACGGCTCCGGCACAAACGCAAGTGTCCAAAAGCGAGTTTGGTGGGAGCTGAGGCAGCAGGGGCCTCCTTGCTCACTCTCAGTAAAGATGTGAAGGCAGAAAAAAGTCATTAAAGCAGCAAGAACAACAAGCCTGACCCCAGAGAGCAGCCTCACCACCTGGCTCCCCGGGCACCCTCTCCCACGTTCCCCTTTGGGGCACAGACACGTTTCTAGACCTGAGGGTCCATGATCTTCTGAGGCCGGGAGTGGAGAGGAAACCACAACCATTCTGTTATTCCCTGTTTAAGACATCTGTCCAGTTTACTGAAAGGAAAAATAAAGATTTGCTCTTCCCAGCCATCAAGCTTTGTGCATTGACAAACTGCTTGATTTCTGACTTTTGTAGCAGCTTGTATCATACACAGCTAAATGAATTCTGGCTAAATAAACATCTGGTTATTAAAACGATGTGGGCTCTGGGTTTGAAGGGAGGAGTTCTATAATCCTTCTGGGTTCGTCAGCACTTTCAGGACACCTGGAGCCTGTAGCTTTCTTTTACCCTATTAACTGGGACCTGGAAGAACACAGTTAGAGCAATGAATCCGAAAACTGTAGCATTTCTTGGGGTTTTTCTGGTTTATTTGTTTTTTGTAAGTATTTGCCAGATTCTATTGGGCCATCTTTCCTGTCTTAGGGCCTTTGAGGCAGAATGCATAAGCTTGGGTAATAAAAGCCATCAAAAGTTAAAAATTAATAACCTTGAGGAATTAATCACCTCTTGGAGAACTTTGAAGCCGTTTTTCTTTCTCCCAGGAAAGGGTCTCTGCTTTCTGACTGGAAGAGAATTCCTGAGAATATTTCCCCTGAAAGGTTCGAGAGGACTACTGCAAGGTAATTTTCGACGTCTCATTTTGTCCTTTCGACTTCAGTTGTCCTTTGGTCATCAAATCAGGGAAAAGGACAGACTTTGGGTTTTCCAAAGCTTGGGATCTGAAGGTAGGAATCTGAGGTTGTTTTCCCCAACCTCATCAATGGCTTGAAAACAGTTTAGCAAGTTTAGAATAAAAGAGGCTCCAAGCACACAGAAAAGAGAATTTCCAGAGGGACTCAGCACAAATAACCGAGACCCTGGGCAAATTGCAGCCAATTCAGCCTCCTGGAGGGCAAAGCATCTTCTCCTTTCCCTGACCTTAATTCCAGAAGGAAAAAAAAAAAATCCTCAGATTCCTGGTCTAGAATTCATCATTTTAGCTCAGGCCAGAAGCTCATAGGACAAGTGCAAATATTTGACTAAGCCTGGCTTCTTTCTTGGGGCTCTTCAAATCTCACTGGTTCTGAGGGTATTTTTCCCCAGCCTCTGTTGGTTCAGGTTTCTTTGGATCATCAGTCGCTGAGGGTAGAGACCTGACCGATGATGGCCCTGCACCCTTGGAGCTTCTCAATGACAATCGCACTAAGAGGTCTGCTTTCCCCAAATGCCTTGCTCTCTGCCCATGAACAGAGATGACATTGTGCCTGATCAGCATTCCATTTCCAAACAGATCAGGCAAAGAGAGAGACTGCAGAATTCCAGATGTTGATATTTGTATTATTGGATCATAATTACATTTCAAAACAATCACTGCTCCCTGGAAGTTAGAGCTATTGTCTCTTCTTTGTCCTTTGCCAGTCTCCTTGAGCAGCCCTCTGGTGATTTATTATTTCACAAACCCCAGAGGGGACACGCCACTGCCTCTCTGGAAAGGTCACACACTGAGTGCAGACTTTATCCGGGTCAGAAGTTGCCCTCAGACACCGAGGGGAAACTCCTGGTGAAGTTAATCAACATCCAGTCCAGAGCGGGTCAGTGATCAGGTGCTGGATGTGGGCGGGGAACTCGCCCTCGTGGTGAGCAGGTTTTCTGCACCACCTACCTCCCTCTGGATGAAGAAATTCGTGTTTCCATAAGATTTACAGTTCTGAAACTAACCTTACTTGCAGATGAAACCATTGGAAATTCATTATCCATGGAATGATGCATAAAAAGATCATTTAGCTTGAGGCTTTTTTTTCCCCCCATAGGTAGTTGGGTGGGGGCACGGGGAAGACTTCAACTTTGTCTGGGGCAGGTCAAGCAGGCCAAGGTCCCAAGGCTGCCCAAGGTGAAGTTGGGCCTGCTTGGTAGGACCAGCCAAGCGGATAGAGGGGGTAAAAAGTAAAAGCCAACCGATAACTCCCCCAGCCAGAGCTGACCCCCACAGTTCCAGGTAGAGGCAATGTCCTGACAGTCTTGCAGAACCCAGAGGTCCTGCTCCGGGGGTGATGCTTCTAAGCTTTAGCAGGGTTTGAGCCCACTGCCACCCATACTGTCCAGTCTGAGAGGTTCCTCCATGGCCTTGGAGGAGAGAGTCCAGTCTACCCTGACCCAGGCCAAGACCACAACTTTAGACACTTCATTTTAAGCAGCACACAGCATGGCAAAGAGTATCCATGGGAGTATTTTGTGTCTCAGAAGGTCCAGGATCCCCCTCAGGCCCCTAAGTTTCCTTTCTGTGGTTTTCTCTGGTTAAAGAGACGCAAGCAGGGAGGCAGGGAAGCCTGCCCGGGGTGATAGCTCTTAAGGAGATGACGGGAGGGAAGCAGCATGAAAGAGAGCTGGGTTTAGGGAAATCATCCTTAATTCCATTAAAAAATGCCCGGAAACACCAAAAGCAGCGCCTGGCCCTTCCTCTCCTTTCTGGAAAGAGATGTAAGAAGGGACAGTGGCTGCTCAGATCCACCTGCCTCCCCGGGGGCTGTGAGGATACCTCGGGACTGGCAGCCTTTCATGGAACTAAGCTGGCCTCACCAGCCCCGGGCACACACCGGATGGAGCTTTCATGCGGCTTCCAGGGCCGAGACAATGCGGGCAGAGAGCAAGCCAGGATCAGTACAACCACCGTCACTGGCTGTCTCCAGCTCGATATTAATCTTTCAAAAAAGGCTTCACTCTGGAGGCAGGGTATTAGGTGGCTCAGCCAGCTTCTTGAAAAGTTCCTCTTTCTTTACAGAATGTCAAGTGAGATTTCAAGGGGGTGTACTTCATAACCGAAAGCATGTTTTCCTTAGGACAAGAAACCACTGCGAAACTTATTCTCCCTCTTGCCCGCCCCAACTCTCCCAGACTTCTAGCCAAAAACCCTCCCGTGTTTTGCAGAGAAATAACAACACCAAAAAACCCATAGGTGTTTTGTTTTGTTTTGTTTTGTTTTTTTTCAAGTGCAGTGAAGGTCCCTCCTGGGTGGCAGAGGAAAGTTAGGCGAACTTTATAAATCTGGAGGGAGAGCTGGGTTAGGCAGTATTAAGGAGCCGAGAGGTGTTTTTCAGCCAGCATTGTTTTAAATGGTACCCAGAAGAGCTCCATCACCTTTGGCACCCCAGCCCTGTGTGCAGAAGGGCAGCCACAGAGTAAAAAATCAGGCTGCCCTGTCGCCGGGGCGACCGCCATCTTCTCCAGGGCATCTACCAAGGAGAGGCAAGATCAGGGGTCTGAAGGGATAGGGTGGGGAAATGGGAGTTGGGTGGAGACAAGAATCAGTCGATGTAACTGCCCTCATCATGGGAGCCACACAGCACAGGGCATGCTTAGTCGTGTCCGACTCTGTGGCCACATGGACTGTAGCTGCCAGGCTCCTCTGTCTATGGAATTTTCCAGGCAAGAATACTAGAATGGGTTGCCATGTCCTACTCCAGGGAATCTTCCCAACCCAGGGATCGAACCTGTGTCTCCTGCTTGGCAGGCAGATTCTTTACCACTGAGTCACCTGGGAGGCCCCCAAACAGCACAGACCCAGGTATAATTTGTACCAACTAAGTAACAGGCATCGCCCTGGGGAGCAGCTTTGTTGAGATTATGGGTACACCCCTCCTGCAGAAATCACAAGTGTGATGCTCTAAAGACTGCCCCACACTCAGTGGAAAGAAGGCCCCTTTCTCGTAGCCCTGTGAGGCTGAGGGGACTTTTCAGGGGTAGGGGACGGTGGCAGGTAGGAAGAGGGTTGGTAGGCTTGAGAGACCACGGCTGCTTGGCTGGGAGGAGCAGGCAGGGGTTTAGCCCCTGCTTCCTGCAGAGCAGCCAGGACTTGCCCAAGGTCACAAAGCAAGTTAGGAAGAAACAATCAGCTCAGGCTCAGTCCCTCACAAGCAGAATCCTATAAAAAAGAAGAAAATGACCCTGGGGATTTGAACGAAGGAGCCGGGCTATAAATCCACTCTGCGAATAGCTGCTGGTGATCTTCCTAAAATGCACATCGGGGGCCTCCACGCGGCCAGGAGGTGCCCTTCAGAGGTGCCGGAGCCCGCGGGAGAGAGGCCCACATCCTCAGTCCAGGCTGCAGGGCCAGGTGATCTGCAGCCCAAGGGCATCTGGACCCCGCTGCCAGGCCCCTGCCCCTCCCTGCTGTCCCCACCCCAAACACGCAGGCCTTCTTGGAGTTCTCTCTGTGTGTGCGTGTCTCTCCTGTCTCTGTGTGTCCTCTCTGTCTCTCTCTGTCTCTGTCTCTCTGATCTAGAGACTCATTTCCTTGTGCAACCACAACTTCCCAGGCATTCACAGCTGGCTGCGTGCTGTGTGGCACCAAGGACATGATGGGGAACAGTGGTATGTCCCTGTCCTCTGGGGCATCCAGTGAGCAGGGGAGGCAGAAGTTAACCAAAGAATCACACAAATAATTAAAATGTAAAACTATGTACATATATATCTTGAAATACCAGCCCAGGGGCCAGGAGGGGATTCAAGAGGCCCTGCTGTCGTAAGGGCTGGGGGCCACGTCCCTGAGAAAGGCAGTTTTGGGGACTGAAGCGTGACCAGAGCTGGAGGCCAGGGAGACAGGTGTGTTCCCAGGTTCGCCCAGAGCCTGAAGGGGAGGCACCCCGATCCAAGGGGGCCAAGGGGCCCGCGAGGAGATGGGATGGAGCCTCGGGGCGGAGGGGTGGGTGTCGGGGTCCTGGTCTGAAGGCTGAGCACGTGCCTCCTGGGGACGTCTGGCTCTGAGTCTCATGTGTGGGACGCAGGCCGACTCCTTGACCTTGGCTCACAGCTCCCAAGCCCTTGTTGACAGGTACTTGCTCCACCGCTGTCCTGCTCCCTCTCACCCACCACAGCCTCATGAGGCAGGGGGAATCTGAGGGCAGGGGGAGCTCTGACACCTGCCTAGGTACAAATCCAGTGGGTGGCAGAGCTGGAACTCAAGCCTGAGACCCTGGGGTGCTAGCGACCGCTTCCCATCCCTCCTCCAGCTTCCTCCCAGGCTTCGCCTACACCTGGCGCAGCACAGAGACCGGTGACTGAATGAGCAAGCAACCTCAACCTGCTGGGGGCCCACACTTCTCGGGGTGAGGCTAGGCCTTTGTTCATGGGCTGCAGCGTCCCCAGGCTGAGGGCAGAGATGGACTCCAGGAGGGGAGGGGCGCTGGTTCGTGTCAAAGCCTTGCGAGGCCAGAGAAGAGCGGCCAGCTCGGCTCATTACCTGCCCTGCTGTGGAGCCCAGACTTTGAAGGAGTGTGGACAGCTCGTGGGGATATGAAAGGATGTGCTGAAAGCCATCGACACGGCGTGCGGACTCATATCGATCACAAGGAAATCTATTGTTTTGGAGGAAGGCTTGGTTGGAGAGAAGACAGTATGTTTAGACTAAGCTTAGGGGTGGGAGTGGGGCCCAGACAAACAGAAAGAGGAGTCAGAGGAAAATCAAGAACATACATCCTTATTCCCTCTCCCAGGTGAGGGGAACTGGAACCCAGCTGGGTTTGGCCCAATAAGCAGGGGACAGAGGTGTCATCCCTGGGCTGAGAGGTGCCCCCTCGTGCCGTCCCACCCACAGGTGGAGGACATGTAACTTAGCTTCTCTCGCAGGAGAGAGCGAGGCAAGTCGGGGGGACAGGATGCACGACTCAGGCAGCCCCACGGAGCCCTGGGCTCAGAGCATCCCACCCTCGGTGTTAATGCTCTGATGTCTCCACTTTGAAATTCTGAATGTTTTTTGAACGAGCGCATCTTCATTCTGCACCAGGTCCTGAAACTCCTGCAGCTGCTCGTGCTTGGAAAGGAAGGGGACAAAGAAGGACGCCTTGGGGGTGGAGGCCGACAGCACGTTCCGACACCGGGGCCCCACCATCTGCTTGGAGCCTTCCTGGGACAGCGGCAGGAGGTATGGGCTCGCCTGCCGGATGCGACTTCCCGCTGCCACAGGAACGTGCTCAGGAAGAAGTGCAGCCCATTTACCTGGGACTTCGGTCACTTCTCTGATGTTCACGCTCATTTGGCCACTTGCTCTCACTGGGGAAGGGGACGCCCCTCGGAGAGGAGCAGACAGGGAGGAAAAGAAAAGCTGTTATCTCCTGAGAAAGGGAGACGGCCCCGCAAACGGCAACGGGAAAGCTTGAAGGGGGCCTCTCTGTGCCGTGCCTGACTCCCGGGTCCTCTCCTCCTTCTTGCAAGGGGAGGGGACCTGGCCTCTTGGGGAGCCAGCTCTAGACAGCGTGGCTTCACCCCCAAGGGCTGTTAGCTAGGCTAGTACTGACCCTACAGTGGGGCCCCCGGACCTGATGCCTAGGCCTGGCATCACACCACGGCCTGGCATTCGAGGCTCAGCACATCTGGCACTGAATGCACTGTACTCAGGCTCTCCTGCCATCCTCCCAGGTGGCCACTGGGCTGGTCACCTAGGAAAACTAGCTGGGCTTCAGACTCTTCTCTGCTGCTCAGAGTTTCGAGACTCAAGATCCCGCCTAACTCTGGGAAGCCCGCCGGCCCCTGCAGCCCCTCCCCAGCCTCCCCGATCCAGCTCAGTCTCTGCACGGAGCTGACTGCTGAGTTCAAGGTTCACACTCTCAGCTCAGCACTTGTGAACACACTGGAGCCAGGTCTACCCGGATCTGAATCTCAACACTGTGCCAGCCCTGGGGACCCAATGGTAATGACAGAGACAATCCCTGTCCTGGCAGATGACATGAGATAATGTGCGAATAGGGCATAAAGAACTGAAGCCAGGAAACAGTCATAACAATAGCATCCTCGCTCTCATTAAGAACTCAGCAGATTGAAGGCAGAATTAGAGAGAGGCTGCTACAGATAAGAACACTGACAAGAATCTACTCTGACAACCCAACGGCAGAAACCAGCTAGAAAAATTATCACAATTACATAAGCACATAAAAAGACATACCACTCTGAGACCCAGCAGGGCAGTGTGTGGTTGTAGCAGACCTGAACCATTAATGGAGTTGATGACCAGCAAATCTCCAATGATCACCAACCAGGGGCACGTATGCAAAGCAATCGGATTGCTGGATCAAATGATAAGAATATATTTCACTTCTTAAGGATCTGCCCAGCTTCTTTTCCAAACAACCATGTAGGCAAATTTATCCTTTCATAGCCTCATCAACACTTGTTGTTATCTGTCTTTTTAATTTTAGCCAGCTCATGAGCACAGTGGTATTGCACTTTTCATATCACTGATGACTAATGATGCTGAACATCTCTGCATGTGCTCATTGGCCATTCATATATCTTCCTTTGTGAAGTGTCTTTTCAAATCCTTCACCTATTTTAAAAATGGTTTATCCTTTTATTATTGGAGCATAAGAGCTGTTTTACTATTGAAGAGTAAGAGATCTCCCCTGGTGGCTCAGTTGGAAAAGAGTCTGCCTGCAATGCGTGAGACCCGGGTTCAATCTCTGGGTTGGGAAGATCCCCTGGAGAAGGAAATGGCAACCCACTCCATCGCCTGGAGAATCCCATGGACAGAAGAACCTGGTGGGTTACAGTCCATGGGGTCACAAAGAGTTGGACACGATTGAGTGCCTAACACTTTCACTTTTCGAGAGTTGTTCATATATTGTAGCTACAAGTCCATTGTCAGATGTGTGTGCTTCAATATTTTCTCCTCGTCTCCCCCTCTTGTCTCTTTATTTTCTTTTTTAATATTTATTTATTATTTGTTGCATGTGGGATCTCCCATCTTCATTACAGCATGTTAACTCTTACTTGCGGCACGTGGGACTTAATTTCTCTGACCAGGGACTGAACCCAGGCCCCCTGCATTGGGAGCACAGACCACAAGGGAAGTCTGTCTTTTCATTTTCTTAACTGTGTCAGAAGTTCTTTTTTTTAATACTCAAAAAAATTCCTTCATGCCCCTTACAGAATGCCATTACCGAATGTTCTGTAAATGGAAGCATATAGTACATACTCTCTCAAGCCCGGCTTCATTCAGTCGTCATGATACCGTTCACACTCAGCCAGTTGTGGTGTGTTTCAGTATTTTGTTTCTCTCTGTTGCTAAACTGTGCCTCTGTATGAATTTCTTTTGTATGGATGTACCACAGGGCATTTATCCACCCTTAGTTGATAGACATCTGGGTTGTTTCCAGTTTGGGGCAGTTATGAATCTGTACACTATAAACTTTTATATACACTTTTTATGTGTATTTTTTTGGGGGGGTGAATACCTATAAGTGGGATTGCTGGGTGTTATAGAAAGTGTGTATTTAGCTTTGTAAGAAACTGCCAAACTATTTACCAAAGTGGCTCTACTGTTTGACGTCCCCATCAACCAAGGATGAGAGTCCAGTTATTCTGCCTACAGCATCTTCGGTTTTCTTTTTTAAGTTATGATCTATCTTGGTAAATATTCCACATGGATATAAGAGAAAGTGTTTCCTGCTCTTTGGTGGAGGGTCCTATACATAAAAACCTCAATTAGACTAAGTTATTCAGCTCCTCTATATCTTTACCAATTTTCTTTCTACTTCTAGTGACTCAGGGGATGTGGAAATTTCCACTCTATATTTGAATTCGTCTATTTCTCCCTGCAGTTCAGCACTTTTGACAAACACCTGTGACTCTGATGGAGAGGATGACCTCTCTCTCTGTTGTGAACAAGGAGTCTGGAGCCAGGCTGTTGTCTGGCTCCAGTTCCCTGGTCACAGGACCCCTATATCCCAGAGTCTTCACCTGTACTGCATCTATAAAAACCTCCTTGGAAGGTGGTGAGAGCGGACCCTGGACTCCACAGGCTTCTCCTTCACATCCGTCTCTCTGTCCTCCCCTTGTTTCAACCCTTCCAGCCTCCATCACCACCTCATTGCTTGGCCAGCGATGGCAGGGGCTGTGTCACTGCACTCACCTCTTCTGTTCCGTGGGGTGGGTGGAGGTGTCTCGTTTTGCAGTGACAAGTAGCCCAGCCTCTCACAGAGACTTCAAGAAACCAGGTTGATTCGGCCTCACTCTGATAATATGCGGCGGAGGGGCGCCGATCAAGGGAGAGTTCAATACTCAAGCGGGGAAGAGAGTCATTTAAAACACAACAGCCATTTAAAAGACAGGGTTCTCACAGGCCAAACTGGAGCCGACCCCTCCCCACCCACCCCACTGACCCTGTTTGACTGCTTTGGAAAAACCCATCCAATAAATTCAATATGACCCATGGCAGGAGTTAACCTTCCTGGCCCTGGGGAAGGTTCCGGATGACTGGACAGGTTCCTGACAAATCGGAATTTCTCCTGCACTCGGGGAGGGCAGGTTTGGAGGTGAGAAAGCCATAAACCACTGCGGTGCCTTCAAAAAATGAGATGATGCACTCAAGCGGTACCAGCATTAGACCAACAGGGGAATGGCTGAAATGCTATTTCCTCGGGAGGGACCACATGCTCCATGGCCCAGGGGGCCACAAAGAGCAAGGAAGTTATGGGGTGGGGGTGGAGGGGGGCCAGAAATCACAATCTCCTGGACTCCCGGGACTTTTCCTTGAAGCAAATGATAACTTAATGGGGCGAAAAACTTGGGCTGTTTTGAAATTCAAGCACAACGCCTCTCCCCCGCCTGCCCCTCTTCCCCGACTGAGCCGAGGGCACGATTTCAGCCACTATTATTGATGTTTTAATGCCGCCCACCGTCCAGATCTGACAGCTGGAAGGGAGCAGCCATGGGGGACCGTGGGGAACAGCGACAGAGGTGGCTTTAACCAGAATGACGGCAGCGACCATCCGCGTGGCTGTGACTCAAGTCCAATTTCTCCCTCTCTGCCTCTCGCCTTGGATAAACTCCATGTAGGTGATACCAGAGTGATTGTCTGGCTGCCATTTGAAGGCACTGTGACATATAATAAGCCACTCAAACCATAAGTCAACATTTATCTGTAGGGAGCCACATTCTGCATGTCCAGAACAGGCGAATCTTCCAGATGAGAAGGACCTTGAAGATTCTCTACTTCAGTGGTTTCCATCCTGCCCGCTGCCGAGCATCACTTTGTTCTCCCCGCCAGGCCTCATGTTTTCAAAGATTGTGTCGTCTAAACTGCCTTCGTTGAGTAATAATTAATTTGTTTCCCAATTGTTCAATTAATCAAAGACATAAATAACTGCCAACCTGAGCTTTTAATCAGTGTGTGTGTGGTTCGGTGGGAGAGGGAGCCAAAACACTGACACTTACAAAGCACCTGCCGTGCACCCGTCCCTGGCCAGACACCCTCCCCGTTTTCTTTTTTCTCGTCCTTACACAACCCTTCCAGGTGAGGATGCAGACACAGAGGAGGAGAGAAGCCAGTCTCCTCATCCAAGGTCACACAGGCAGCCAGAGGCACGGCCAGGACTGAGCCCATCGGGTCTGCTCGATGTCAAAGGGTTCCCTCTTTCTAATCTGTTACTACCTCTCTGCTCACCACGCTGGAGTGATGCAAATCTAGCTCACAGCAGAGGGGAGGCAGTGTAGTCAGCCTGGAACACTGAAATTGCCTCCTATATTGGGTTAAGACTCTTTCCACTGCAGGTGACAGAAGCTGGACTCAAACTGATACAGAAAGCAAAGGAGGGGGTGGGATTCATATGACTAGAGCTAGAGAAGGTGGTCAAGCTTCAGGTGTGGCTAGATCCAGGAGATCAAACCAGAGTTGTGCACTCTCCCGCCTACCATGCCATCTCCCGACTCCAGAGGGTTCTGGACTCCTGGTTCCCAGACTTCCCCATTTAATCCAGACTTATACACACAACTTCTTCCTTGGTGTCTAAAATGCATCTCTCGTGCAACAGGGTCATGTGGAACTCTGAATCTCCTGCGCCCAAACCTGCTCCTCCCCACCTGCCCACAGCCCAGGAAGTGCAGCCACATCTACCCAGCTTCTGAGGCCCTGATTTGAGTAAACCTGCAGGCATCTCTCTCTCCCACCTATAACCAATCAATCAGGCTTCACCTCCACAACAACCCCAAACTCTTCCCTTCTCCCCAGATTCCCTGACAATACAGTCCAAAGCCTCTGCTCCCTCAGCCCGTCATTGGTCCCCAGGCTTCGACTGCCATCCCCATCACACCCCTCAACCCCACATATAGAGAAAGGGTTTAAAAATGAAACTCTGGACTTCCCTGGTGCTTTAGTAGTTAAGGATCCACCTGCAAGTGCAGGAGACACAGGTTCGATCCCTGGGCCAGGAAGAACCCACATGTTGCAGGGCAACTAAGACCATGTGCCGTAACTACTGAGCCTGTGCTTAGAGCTCAAGCTCCATGAGACCACCGCAAGGAGAAGCCTGCACACTGCAACTAGGGAATAGCCCCAGCTAGCCACAACTGGGGAAAGCCTGTGCCCAGCAGTGAAATCCCAGCACAGGCAAAAATAAATGAATAAACGTTTTACAAGAGAGCAATTTAAAAATAAACAAAACAGAGCTACTCACCTAAACCCACTTGTAGCTTTTTACTACACTTAAAATTAAAACTCCTTCCCATAGCCTACAGGTCCTACTTGATTTTGGCTTCTGCCCAGCTTCTCAGGTGGCACTAGTGGTAAAGAACCCAACTGCCAGTGCAGGAGACGTAAGAGACACAGGTTTGATCCCTGGGTTGGGAAGATCCCCCAGAGGAGGGCATGGCAACTCCACTCCAGTATTCTTGCCTGGAGAATTCCCTGGACAGAGGAGCCTGGCAGGCTACAGTCCATGGGCGTCACAAAGAATTGGACACAACTGAGTGACTTAACACACACACCTCTTACCAGTGACTTTCTGTACTGTCCCTCACCTTGTTTGAGGGCCTCTTGCCACACTGAGACTTCTGCTTCTTAAAATGTCTTAGTTCCCCTCTATCCTAGGGCTTTGCACTGGCTGTTCCCTCCTCCAGCCCTTCCCTTGTCTGGCTCCCTCTTGGCACCCATGTCTTGGCTTACACCTGCTTGGGAAGCCTTCCGACTTCCTCTGAACTCACTCTCTAAAATTGTCCTCCCCTAAACTCACCCAAGGTAAGAGAAACCTAAGTAAGGTGGTAGGTGATGCAAGAGGGCATCAGAGGGCAGACACACTGAAACCATACTCGCAGAAAACTAGTCAATCTAATCACACTAGGACCAGGGCCTTGTCTAACTCAATGAAACCAAGCCATGCCTGCAGGGCAACCCAAGACAGGCGGGTCATGGTGGAGAGGTCTGACAGAATGTGGTCCACTGGAGAAGGGAATGGCAAGCCACTTCAGTATTCTTGCCTTGAGAACCCCATGAACAGTATGAAAAGGCAAAATGATAGGATATCAAAAGAGAATCTCCCCAGGTCATTAGGTGCCCAATATGCTACTGGAGATCAGTGGAGAAATAACTCCAGAAAGAATGAAGGGATGGAGCCAAAGCAAAAACAATACCCAGTTGTGCATGTGACTGGTGATAGAAGCAAGATCCGATGCTGTAAAGAACAATATTGCATAGGAACCTGGAATGTCAGGTCCATGAATCAAGGCAAATTGGAAGTGGTCAAACAAGAGATGGCAAGGGTGAACGTCGACATTCTAGGAATCAGCGAACTAAAATGGACTGGAATGGGTGAATTTAACTCAGATGACCATTATATCTACTACTGCGGGCAGGAATCCCTCAGAAGAAATGGAGTAGCCATCATGGTCAACAAAAGAGTCCGAAATGCAGTACTTGGATGCAATCTCAAAAACGACAGAATGATCTCTGTTCGTTTCCAAGGCAAACCATTCAATATCACAGTTATCCAAGTCTATGCCCCAACCAGTAATGCTGAAGAAGCTGAAGTTGAACGGTTTTATGAAGACCTACAAGACCTTGTAGAACTAACACCCAAAAAAGATGTCCTTTTCATTATAGGGGACTGGAATGCTAAAGTAGGAAGTCAAGAAACACCTGGAGTAACAGGCAAATTTGGCCTTGGAATGCGGAATGAAGCAGGGCAAAGACTAATAGAGTTTTGCCAAGAAAATGCACTGGTCATAGCAAACACCCTCTTCCAGCAACACAAGAGAAGACTCTACACATGGACATCACCAGATGGTCAACACCGAAATCAGATTGATTATATTCTTTGCAGCCAAAGATGGAGAAGCTCTATACAGTCAACAAAAACAAGACCAGGAGCTGACTGTGGCTCAGATCATGAACTCCTTATTTCCAAATTCAGACTTAAATTGAAGAAAGTAGGGAAAACCGCTAGACCATTCAGGTATGACCTAAATCAAATCCCTTATGATTATACAGTGGAAGTGAGAAATAGATTTAAGGGCCTAGATCTGATAGACAGAGTTCCTGATGAACTATGGAATGAGGTTCGTGACATTGTACAGGAGACAGGGATCAAGACCATCCCCATGGAAAAGAAATGCAAAAAAGCAAAATGGCTGTCTGGAGAAGCCTTACAAATAGCACTGAAAAGAAGAGAGGCGAAAAGCAAAGGAGAAAAGAAAAGATATAAGCATCTGAATGCAGAGTTCCAAAGAATAGCAAGAAGAGATAAGAAAGCCTTCTTCAGCAATCAATGCAAAGAGATAGAGGAAAACAACAGAATGGGAAAGACTAGAGATCTCTTCAAGAGAATTGGAGATACCAAGGGAACATTTCATGCAAAGATGGGCTCGATAAAGGATAGAAATGGTATGGACCTAACAGAAGCAGAAGATATTAAGAAGAGGTGGCAAGAATACACAGAAGAACTGTACAGAAAAGATCTTCACGACCCAGATAATCATGAGGATGTGATCACTAATCTAGAGCCAGACATCTTGGAATGTGAAGTCAAGTGGGCCTTAGAAAGCATCACTAAGAACAAAGCTAGTGGAGGTGATGGAATTCCCGTTGAGCTGTTTCAAATCCTGGAAGATGATGCTGTGAAAGTGCTGCACTCAATATGCCAGCAAATTTGGAAAACTCAGCAGTGGCCACAGGACTGGAAAAGGTCAGTTTTCATTCCAATTCCAAAGAAAGGCAATGCCAAAGAATGCTCAAACTACCGCACAATTGCACTCATCTCACACGCTAGTAAAGTAATGCTCAAAATTCTCCAAGCCAGGCTTCAGCAATATGTGAACCGTGAACTCCCTGATGTTCAAGCTGGTTTTAGAACAGGCAGAGGAACCAGAGATCAAATTGCCAACATCCGCTGGATCATGGAAAAAGCAAGAGAGTTCCAGAAAAACATCTATTTCTGCTTTATTGACTATGCCAAAGCCTTTGACTGTGTGGATCACAATAAACTGTGGAAAATTCTGAAAGAGATGGGAATACCAGACCACCTAACCTGCCTCTTGAGAAATCTGTATGCAGGTCAGGAAGCAACAGTTAGAACTGGACATGGAACAACAGACTGGTTCCAAATAGGAAAAGGAGTACGTCAAGGCTGTATATTGTCTCCCTGCTTATTTAACTTATATGCAGAGTACATCATGAGAAACGCTGGACTGGAAGAAACACAAGCTGGAATCAAGATTGCCGGGAGAAATATCAATAACCTCAGATATGCTGATGACACCACCCTTATGGCAGAAAGTGAGGAGGAGCTAAAAAGCCTCTTGATGAAAGTGAAGGAGGAGAGCGAAAAAGTTGGCTTAAAGCTCAACATTCAGAAAACGAAGATCATGGCATCCGGTCCCATCACTTCATGGGAAATAGATGGGGAAACAGTGGAAACAGTGTCAGACTTTATTTTTTTGGGCTCCAAAATCACTGCAGATGGTGACTGCAGCCATGAAATTAGAAGACGCTTACTCCTTGAAAGAAAAGTTATGACCAACCTGGATAGTATATTCAAAAGCAGAGACATTACTTTGCCGACTGAGGTCCGCCTAGTCAAGGCTGTGGTTTTTCCTGTGGTCATGTATGGATGTGAAAGTTAGACTGTGAAGAAAGCTGAGCGCCGAAGAATCGATGCTTTTGAACTGTGGTGTTCGAGAAGACTCTTGAGAGTCCCTTGGACTGCAAGGAGATCCAACCAGTCCATTCTGAAGGAGATCAGCCCTGCGATTTCTTTGGAAGGAATGATGCTAAAGCTGAAACTCCAGTACTTTGGCCACCTGATGCGAAGAGTTGACTCATTGGAAAAGACTCTGATGCTGGGAGGGATTGGGGGCAGGAGGAGAAGGGGACGATCGAGGATGAGATGGCTGGATGGCATCACGGACTTGATGGACGTGAGTCTGAGTGAACTCTGGGAGATGGTGATGGACAGGGAGGCCTGGCGTGCTGCAATTCATGGGGTCGCAAAGAGTCGGACACGACTGAGCGACTGAACTGAACTGAACTGAACTGAAACTCACCCTTGTGTACATCATTCGAGAGTTTATGTCAATGTGCAATTATCCCACAGAGTTGTTTGCCGGCTTAGCATGTGTCTCCCCTCATTAGAATGCTGCACAAATGGTTCTATTGGGTAAAATTTTTCTGTAGAGGATCAAGGCTCTTCTCTCATTCTGTGTGTGTATGGGGATCTCGTCAACTCTCTGCTGCCTGCCCGGGGGCAGAAAGTCCTGGAAAATCAGCATCCAAGAGTCCAGGTGCATAATGCTGGGTGCCAGATGGAGACACAGGCTAATGCACCCCCAGTGTAGCCGCAGGTGAGGCTAAGGGCCCTGTCCCTGAGGGCTGTGATGACAAGCACATCTCTGGGTCTGATTCTAAATGGAACTGCATGTTCTTGAAGCCAGCACCAAGGAAGGCACTTGGACTGAAGGACGAGGCTTTGTTAGAGACCATTGTGTCAGTGATGGGGACTCTGGGCAGCAGTTTTCATCAGTGCTGCAGCCATGACTCAGGCAAGCAGAGATCTGATGAAGAAGGGTGTGCAGGGTGACCCTCCAGCAGCCTGCCCTTGTGGCCACGTGGCCCTCTGTTCATACCGGTCTCAACTGCAGGCAGCCATCACCCAGTTCTTTCTCTCCACATCCAAATCTCTCCTCCAGCTAAAATGCCACCTCCTCTTCCAAGGATTCACCTGAGGAGGGGAGCTTTTGCCTTCTTAAGCTTCTAGCACTTCATTTCCCCAAAGACAAAAATCACTTCCAACTGACAAGTCTGGTTATTTGTACACCAGAAGATCACCAAAGGCACCTTAGACCTACCGAAGTCCTATTATTGAGCCCAGAGTAAGGAAAGACCCATTCAGTAAACATTTGTCAGCTAGATGCTGCTAGCTGGCTATCCAAATGACAAGTGGATGGATGGTTTGTTGGATGGATGGATGGATGTTGTATGGATGGATAGGTGGATGGCTTCATGCATAGTTGTATGAGTGGGTGGGTGGGTGAGCGGGTAGGTGGATATTTGGGTATATGGGTGGATGGAAAGATGGATGACTGATTGGATGAATGGACAGATGGTTCACTGACTAAGTAGTTGAATGGATGAATGAATGGTTGCTTGCTGCCATTATAAAATTTACTCCTGATGACAGCAGTGGTAAATGGGCAATAATATCAGATGAAAGCAGCAAATCTCAAGCTGATTTCCAGGAAGTGCCCAGTCCCTAAGATATATATCTCAAAACAAATATTCATACTTAAATAAGTTTGAGCGACACTGAATACCATAACCTCCTATGTAGTGGTCATGGTGCCCATCAGCATATTAACAGAATTAGTGGTGAGGGAACACGTTTAGTTCAACACCCTTTTTACTGCTGGCTTAAAGCCTTCACCCACAGAGCATCCCTCATCCAAGGTTTTTAAAACTGGTTAGCATTCTAAGCAGGTTGATGAGATGGTGAAGACCCCAAGCTCAAGGACTGGGGCCGGGCACCTGAATGTCTGGTAAATGAAAAATATGTTTGGAGACTGGGAAGACATTTGCTCCCACCAACCTTTATTCCTCCTGCACCCAGGCTGGAGAGGGGGGTGGTGATGCTGTCTCGCTTTCCTGAGCTCTCACAACCCAAAACTGAGTCATCCCACTTTATCTTCCCTTTGTTATACTGGCAAGCATTCAGATGGTTTTAGCTGTAGCTATGATACAATGCCACAATGATAAAATACTGTCTATTCTCCTTGGAACAAGAGGTCGTGAGGAATCTGATCATTTTTCCTGAGGAAATCATCTTACATTTCAAACTAGAGGCTCTCCAACCTCTTCAGGGGCTCCAGAATACAAAAACTTAAGATGCAAAGGCTTAGAAACTTCAGAAGAAATCTACCCTTCCCCACATCCCCTAAGGGGAGGGAGGCAGTCTATGGAGACCGCGCCTGCAGAAATTGGGAGGGTGGGTCCTATTGGAGCCAGTGTCAAAAAGGTCCAGCTCTTCTCACCTCTCCCTTCCCTGCCTCAACGCCTCCAGTCACACGGACCCTCTGCTGATTTCTGAAATGTCCCCATTGACCTCTGCATATGCCCCTGTTTCTGTTTGGACCACCCTTCTCCCACTCAGCAGAAGGGTCTCTGAGCATCCTTTGGTCAGCTCAGCTGTCCCCTCCAAAGAATTGTCACTTGGACCACCCCCCTCTACCTCCTCCTTTCTCATAGCTTTGCCCTTGCTGACCTCCATCTCCCGATGACCAGACTTGTGTTTACAGTACTTCACTTCACATATTACCTGCCCCTGACATAGTGTTTGGCACATGCGTGCATGTGTGCTAAGCCACTTCAGTCATGTCTGACTCTGCGATCCTATGGAGGGTAGCCTGCCAGTCTCCTCTGTCTATGGGATTCTCCAGGCTAGAGTACTGGAGTGGGTTGCCATGCCCTCGTCCAGGGGATCTTCCCAACCCAGAGACTGAACTGTGTCTTATGTCTCCTGCTTTGGCATATGGGTTTTTTTTGTTTGTTTGTTTTTGTTTTTGTTTTGTTTTGTTTTTACCACTGAGCCATCTGGGAAGACCTGCTTGGCACATAACAGATGCTTAATAAAGATTTGTCAAATTAGTAACTACCTAAAAGTGGCATATCCATGCAGAATTGGAGAGTGGTATTTTGAGGTGGTGTTACCCATCACCACTCAAAAATCTACCTGCCCACCTGGCACTACCTCCACCTTGAAGGTCACTCATGGGGCCGAAGGAAGTTGTTGGGATGATAACCCATCTTTCCTCTTTCCTTCCTTCTGGCCAAACGTGGAGTGATGGACCTGAATACTTATTTCAGAAAGAATTTCTGAAAAGGAATTTGCTGAAAAGGAAGTTGCTCCTTGTCGAGAGCCAAGATGAGAAGTTGGAACAGAGTACCCAGCACCAGGGCTCACTCTGCCATGCCTCGCACCATCACACAGATTTTCAGTGCAAGTGTCTAGAATCCACTATGATTAACCCCAGAAAGAGAAAGTGCATGCAAGTCCTGGTCTTTGGGTCTGCGGATGCTTGTATTTCAGTCCTGGCAGTTTAGATGCTGGTTTAGAGGCCACTCCACGCACACCATCCAACCCGCTGCGCAATGAGTAACTGCACCCTTGCAGAATGCTGCTCTGTAATTAGATCCCTCCAGCAGGACCTGGCTGGAGCCATTTCAGAATTCTCTCTTGCTACTTCAAAGCCTTGGGGTTCCCTCCACCCCTTCCTTAATTAGATAATGATAGAGGGAAGCAGCTACGTAATCTCACCAGCAGAATCCTTTTCTGCTTGTGGTTTTGCTCTCACTCCTTGGAGAATCCATCTTTAGCTTCTAAAAGGGGTTGTGGGCACTAAGCACAGAAATCTTCAAAGCCATTCCCAGCTCCCTGGCCCTAATAAAATCCCACCCACTAGAAAAAAGCTCCCTGCACCCACCCCAGCAAGGCAGGGCTGATGAGCAACTAGGCACCATCACACTCCTTCCTATTCTCTCTCTTCTGCTTCCACGAGCCCCATATCCTACCCACCAGCTAGTCTGCAAGTCCTAATTTTCCCTGGATATGCCATCATCAGTCTCAGCTTTGATCCTTTGCATATAGAGCTTCTGGTCTTAAAATGAACTTCCCCTTTACTGAACTCAAGGACTTCTTGGCACCCATCGAAACCCCAAGCTCAACACCCCTTCTTCCAAAGATCCATTGCTGACCTCCCCAGTGGGTTTCAGTGACCTTCCCTGTGCTTCTCCAGCCCAGCAACCATTATCCTCCAGCCCAGCAGTGTGGCAAGATTGTCTTTGTACAATCCAGCACCAGACCGCACCCCGAGGTTTCTGGGGGAACCAGGAACTGTAGGCAGCACAGTTGTGCTCTGCTCCCGGCTGTGCACTGCACCTGGAGCTTCTAATCCTTGGTTTAAGTCCTGGATTTGGCACTGGTTACCCACATGACTTCAGGCAAGTTACCTCACTTCTTGGGCTCCCAAATTTCCTGTCTTGCAGGAGTGTGGTGGGGTTGGGAGAAAGGATGACTATGGATGCCAGATGAAGACACAGCTTCACCTTTCAGTAACTGAAGGAGTAAAGGCACTGTTACGACTGCTTCCTCTCCCTTTTTTCCTTTCTCTCCTCTCCTGTCCTCTGAACCTTCCTACTTCCTGCATCACACAAATAAGGTCTTTGAGAAAACTGTTCCCCAGTCCTTGAAGGAAAACACTAGCTGACACCCCCAAAGCTGCCTGGTTCTGGGGTTGAACTCCTCCTCCCGGTGAAGCTCTGCTGGGTCCAGGCACGGAGACGCTGAGCCATTTCACCACTCTGTTAAGACTCCATCGATCTTTCCAGCAAAACCTCCTGCAACAGCAAAACTGCGGCCAACAGATTACAGGGGGATTAATCACCCCGCCCCGCTGTGCCCAGGACATTCTGTACCACCTCCTCTAACTACAGTTAATCAAAGGATGGATGGAGGGCCTCCCCTCGCCCACCTCGGGGACTTCACTTCGTGTTTTAAGACTTGGCTCAAGGCTACCTCCAGGGGGAAACTTCTCCCGGCCCCTCCCCATCAACTATCTGCTCAGGGCCTGCAGTGTCTCCCCAGCCACCAGCCCTGCCCATAGCACACCATCACACCATCTTGCTGGCCTGACCTGTTGACTTCTCTTTGTTCATGGGGTACAGGTGCCTGGGGGAACCGCTGCAGGGCTTGGAGACCAGCCCCACCCCCACCCCCAGGTCCCCTTAGACCTACTCCAAATTTCCTGTCCAAGCAAATCCCATTTCTTTAACCCGTAAGCATTTATGTAAGAAGTAAGGTTTCTGTGGAAGACCCCAGATGTTTCATTTACCCACTCTGAGCTTTGAGGTCCTCATCAGTTAAGGGGGGTTCAGGGAGTGGGTCATGATTCTTGCCTCTGGGGGTTGACATGAGCTGCTATAAGTGATGCTTGCGCGTGAGGCCTGGGCCCTCGAAAGGCAGAATAAATACAAGCGAATCGTGTTACTGTTATCGAGACAAATGCAAATTGATGCATCTCATGGGGAAAACAAGAGTCACGGAGGGGAGAAACGGGATCAGTCTGTTGTGATGGATGAAGTGTGCTAGGCTTCAGCTCTGATCACGATTTTCAGTGTGTGGGGTGGTGATCAGGATACAGCTGCCCCTTGGGGGAGATTTCTTCAGCTCAGCCTCCCAACGACATCTCCCCTCAGATTCCAGCCCAGTGAGGTAATGTGTGTTAGTCACTTCAGTCGTGTCTGACTCGGTGCGACCCCATGGACTATAGCCCTCCAGGCTCCTCTGTCTGTGGGATTCTCCATGCAAGAATCCTGGAGTGGGTGGCCTTGTCCTCCTCCAGGGGATCTTCCTGATCCAGGGAGTGAATCTGCATCTGCTGTGTCTCCTGGATCGGCAGGTAGGTTCCTTACCATTAGGTCCACCTCAGAATCACCCTACAGGGGGGCAGCATTCGACCCATTTGACTGACGAGGAACCTGAAGACCAGAAAGATTGGCCCTGATATGCAATGAGATGCTGATAGAACTTGAGACATTGAGTGAGAGAAGCCAGAACCTTAAGGGCCAAGGTGGGAGGATTCCATTCACAGAAAATGTCCAGAAGAAGCAAATCTGTAGACACAGAAAGCAGATTAGAGGTTGCTTAGGGCTGGAGCGGATGGGGTGTGGGGTGGAGGTAGCTAAAAGGTACAGTTTCTTCCTGAGATGATGGAAATGTTCCAAAACAGACTGAGGAGATGGGTGCATACATCGGTGAATATATGAAAATCCATTAAATTCTAATTCTTTAAATGAATGAATCGTATGGCATGTGAACTACGTCTCAATAAAGCTGCTCAAACAGAAAGGAAATGCATCAGCTTGAGCCCACACAGCCAGAAAATTGAGACCTGTCTCCACCCAGGTCTGCTCCCTGAAAGACCATCATCTAAGGGATTTCCTGAGAGTTGGACCATAAAGAAGTCTGAGCACTGAAGAACTGATGGTTTCAAACTGTGGTGCTAGAAAAGACTCTTGAAAGTCCCTTGGACTGCAAGGAGATCAAACCAGTCAATCTTAAAGGAAGTCAACCCTAAATATTTATTGGAAAGACGATGCTGAAGCTGAAGCTCCAATACTTTGGCCACCTGATGTGAAGAGCCGACTCATTGGAAAAGACCCTGATGCTGGGAAAGATTGAAGGCAGGAGGAGAAGGGGGTGACAAAGGATGAGATAGTTGGATGGCATCATTGACTCAATGGTCATGAGCTTCAGAAAGCTCTGGGAGATAATGAAGGACAGGGAAACCTGGCATGCTGCAGTCCATGGGGTCGCAAAGAGTTGGACATGACTGAGCGACTGAACAACAACACCTTTGTGGTCCAGTGGTTAAGAGTCTGTCTTTCAGAGCAGGGGATGCCAGTTCAATCCCTGGTTGGGAAACTAAGAGCCTACACGCCACGGAGCAACTAACTCCTCCAGCCACAACTACTGAACCTGCCCACTCTGGAGCCTGTGTGCTGCAATGAAAAGATATCCTGCATGCTGCAACTAAGACCCAATGCAGAAAAATGAATTACATTAAAAAAAAAAAAAAAAGGACCACCATTTGAGCCCCGAGTGCTCTTTTATAGCCCCACCTTCACAAACAACTCTTGAGTTTCTGCATTTGGAGCACATCTGTCCAAGGGCAGAACCCGCCCACTCCTGTCTCCCATCCGACCAGAGCCCTGTTTTTCAAAGCGTGTCTGATGATCCAGTTCCTGATCACACGAACAGACTGAGGATGGTACTTTCAGGAAGCCCCCCACTTCCCTGAGTCCCAGCTTATCTGATCTGGTGCAGACAGCTATAAATAAACAGTTACAGACTGCCCTGTCTGGATGAGCCATTTTCTGAGATCATATGAACTTGCTTTTAAGTACCAGCTTTTCACAGATCGGTTGCTATGAGGCACTTTATTAAAAACCACCCATTTGCAGCTAAATTCCAGCTCCGACCAAATCCAATTTTCGTATCTACTGCGTTTTTAGACATAATGATCAGAACATCGTTTCTGTTTCTATGGGGAAGAGTGGATTCAAAGGGTTGTTTTTCTGTGTTTTCTCTTTCTTAACAGGCAGGTGGACTGTGCATGTTTAAGGCTGCTATTTGCCATGGCCCTGGAGGCCTTCAATAGAGAACAAATATTTATGCTTTGTTAACGCACAGACATTCTCGGCAATGTTGATTAGCGCTTGGGGCTGGTCCAACCAAGGTCAGGGGCTCGTGGTCCCCCACCCTGAAACTGGGCCTATTAGCTTTTCTTAGAGGCAAGAGTCTGGCTTTTGCCTCCCCTGCTGACAAACATATATTTCTGATTGTCTTAAGAGACTGAGTGGAATACATTGGTGGGTAAAAAATGCTCTGCACCAGGACAAAAACAAAGAACATGTCTTTCTTGTAAGGGTCCTCCACAGGACCTGTGCCTCACACAGCCTTTACAGGAGCCCAGGGACCACAGCTTGTCAGCGGGAGGGGCCTCGAGTCCACCCCCGAGGACTCACGTTATTTGCTTAGGGTCTCCTGCTGTGTGATGGTAGCTTAGGCTTTCTGACCATCCACCGCTTGACCTACAGCCAGGGTCAGTGCAGGACGTACTTCAGATGATTTTCTAGGGTCAAAACAAGCTAGTGCATGCAAAGTCCTTAGCATAGAGCTCAGCAGAGACCTGATGCTCAATCCACGGGAGCCATGATGACAATAATGATTAGTACATTCCCAAGGGGGCCAGTGTCTTTTCAATTTTTGAGTGTCTTTTCAATTGAGGGTCTTTTCAATTTTTCTTTTTTTTTTTTTTTAATTTGCAGTGAGGTAGATCAGAACTGATCAGAGCTGGAAGCCATTTCTTAGCCTTCTGTTTATCAAATCCTCCTTCCTTTCTTTCTTTCCTATCGATTGGGTTTGAATATAAGTGCATTCGTTTAAGATGTATTTGCAGAGAACTATTGGGTGTCAAGGGCTTCCCCAGTGACTCAGTGGTAAAGAATCCGCCTGCAATGCAGGAGACGTGGGTTTGACTCCTGGGTCGGGAAGATCCCCCAGAAGAGGGCCTGGCCACTCACTCCAGTATTCTCGCCTGGAGAACCCCATGGACAGAGGAGTCTGGTGGGCTACAGTCCACAGGGTCACACAGAGGCAGACACGACTGACATGACTGAGCAGATAAGCTCTGGGAGCTAAGCTCTCGCAGGGAAATTCAGCCAAGCAGAAGCTGACCATGCCGTGCGCTGCATGTGTCTCCTTGATGAACCAGAAACAAATCTGGGGGGTGAACACAGTGGTCAGATGGATATCAGGTCCACAGGAAGCCAGGGCTGCCCCTGCACTTGGGGGTGGGACGTGACCCCTGGATCAAGGTTTTAAAACACAGGGGACAAGATGGGGCAGGATGCACTGCAGGAGAATTGTCCACAGGACGTCCTGTGTGGGGGTCTGGAGCTCAGAAGACAGATGATCCCTAACGCTGTCCTTCAAGAAGCCTTGTAGACCTCCATACCCCCATAGTGCCCAACCAGCTGCCGCACCTGGGCCCACTCACAGTGGCTTTCTCCCAAGCTGGGCTTCATTTGGAGAACAGTCTCTGGACTTCAGCGCATTGGTGGGGGTGGAGGGTGGGAGAGGGGTGCAGGGTGGGATTAGCTCTCTCCTCAAAAAAATTAAAACTCACGGTCATCAGGCTGAAATAAAACTCTTGCCTCTGCCAACAACTTCAAAGTGTAGATTAAAGGCTGATCTTGAGACTTAAGGCCACTCAGCTGGTGGCTTTGGGTGGGAGCTTGTTTCTGCAGAATTAATAGTAATAGCAATTGTACAAACAGGATCTAATAATAGCACCCAGGAGAGACACACTGTGTCCTGAGGTCTCCAGATGATAAAGTGGATGGAAAGCGCTTATTTCCCTCACCAAATTCACTAACAGAAAGCAGTTAGCCAGGGCAGATCACAGGTAATGATGCTCGGTTGTCTGTGAATTAATTTCGGGACAGTACTGCCAGGAGCTAATGCGTTTTTCAGGGAAGAGGGGAATCAAGAAATGCTGATGCTCATGTGGACTGGTTCATCGTAATATTGACATCGTCTCAGTGGAGCAAGGGGCCAGCTGGAATGTCCTCTGGGATTAATGGACATTTTGGAAAATGTGAGAATGTAGGCTTGGCAGGGCAAGATTTGTAAGCCATCTCTTCCAGCTCCGGGAGCGAGGTTGTTCTGCCTGTTGTCAGGACTGCTGAACTGCTGCCCAGTCATCTTGGAATTAAAAACACATCTACCTTCTGATTAGCAGAGTTCAGCTTCTTTTGTGAAACTTCTCAGATAGTCATATTCCCTGGTTCCCTCCACGTTTATTCTCAAATCTGTCCTCCGAGGAGAGGTCGGCGTCAGGTCAGAATTAATTTGGCAGCTTAGTGTTAACCTGATTTATCGATACCGGTGTGCGATGATGTACAAATCTGGCTTATCGTTTTGATGTATTGGCCATACCCGATGATAAGGTATGCATTCCTATAAAAATAAACTCATTGGGGCTTCTGAATGCCTGGGTTGTTTTTCTTTTTTTCTTTTTGGCTGCCCAGCATTCCTGGGAAATGATTAATAAGATGTTTCATTTAAGTACCAAGCCATCTAGAAACTGAACAGGAGCCCAGGCGCCCGGATGCAGGAAAGCCTGAAATTAACAGGCAGCCATAGAAAGTATAAGATTAATTTCATTTTCTTTTCTTATCTTATGCTCTCTTTTATGTCTTTGCCTACGCAAAGGGGAGATTGATTAATCCAGGAACAATCTTTTTGTTGGCAATTTTATATTATGTTTGACTACTTAATAGAAATCTTAACTATAGTGGGTGTGGCGCAGAAAGTGTATCCTAAAGGACGGAGGGCAAAGTCATTTCTGAGAGGAGACGGTAGATTTCAAGGCTACTGTCAAAAGCCAAGAGCTGGAAGGATAAAGCAAACCAGGCATTCATCCCTTCCTGGAGTCATTCCTTTGGAGACACCTCCTGACACCTGCAGCAGAACCTCCCAGACTCTGCCTTCTCCTCGAGAAATCCTTGGAGCTGTACCTGACAGAGTTTTAGGGTGATTTGGAGCAGATCTGAAATGCAGTTCCATTCAGTAAATATTTATTGAGTGGCAGCCATATGTTTGGTACCATCCTGGCTGTGCGGGGATATCAAAAGGGGTGAGACGAGGTGCCTGTCACAGAGAATCTCCCATCTAATTGGGGAGATGAGATATACAAACACAATACCAGGCAATTATGGTAATAGCATGCATTTAAATACCGCTCTCCTGTTTACCCACATTTTCATATCACACTCTCAGACATTGTGGGAACCTCTCAGCAACTCAGGGAGGGGAGGCAGGGCACATCCAGTGAGTCTCATTTTGCAAATGAGGGATCAGAGGCTCAGCGGGGTGGGGAAGCTGGCCTCAAATCACCCAGCCATAAATGACAGCGGTGGGCCACCAGCCAGGGTCCTCCACCATTCTGCGGTATGTTGCAACTAATCAGCTACACTGATTAAATGCAGGGAGAGGGGGTGCAGAAGGCAGGCTGGAGGAGTGCCGGCCCCCCTCACTGCCCTGACCCCAGAGAAGCCTGCCTCTGGGTGGGGATGGGTGACGTTGATCTTGCTCTTGATTCCCGCCCCAAGTTTCCAGCAAGCATATTGAAAGACAATATGCTTCCTTCTCTTCAGTCCCAAGCCTGGTGTCCTGCCCAGCCCAGGAGGAGGGGAACGGTGGGTAAGAAAACATCAGCCTTCGTGAGGGCGGCCCAGGGAACCAATGACTGGTCCAAGAGCACTGAAGGTGGAAAAGCGGAGTGAAGTCTTACAGACCCCCTCTTTACATCAGGAGCAAGCATCAGTTCTAGGGGACCACGTCAGCCAGGACAAATGATGCTGGGGCTCAGGTATCTCCGGGATCCGAGCACAGGGCACAGTCTGGGGACTTATAGGCAAGCGCCCGAATGAATGAGTCTGGCCACCTTGGCTGTCAGATGCCTGGCCATCTTTGTTCAGCCTCTCCTTCTGTCTCTTGTTCCGAGTCAGAAGGATGGATGAAATCATTCCTATTCAGCCCCATTAACCACACAGATCAATGGCAAAGAATAAAGTTTAGATTTTTCAAAAATCTTTGCAGCAGATGGCCCCAGGAGACCAATTGCCGGCTAAAATATTACAAGATTCCTAATTAAATATAATTAAATAAGCATTAAGAGAAGGACTGAGGCTCTCTCCACAATATGCCAAAGAGTTCAAAACTGAGAATGTCAGATTCGGGGAAAAACCACCGTGATTGCATAGCCCAACTGTCTGGTGACCTAGCTGAGAAGTCTAAGGACAGAGTTATGGCTGTGACTTCAACCAGGGCCAGCGACAGAAAGCTGATGGAGAAGATCAGACTCATGTACCAGTAGAGGTGATGCCGTTAACTTCTAAAAGATGTTGCCACTAGGATGCTGTGTGGCCTTGGGCAAGTTGCTTAACCTCTCTGTGCCTCTTTTCTTCCTCTAGACCAGCACTATGCAATAGAAATATAACGCAAGCCACAGTTGTAATTTTTATTCTGTGGCAGCCAAATTTTTATCCAATTAACAACAAAAGTGAAAACCCTAAAGAAGATAATTTTATCATGTTTTACATGACACAATATGTCCAGAATAGTAGCATTCCAGAATGCATAGTCAGATTGAAAATTAATAGTTCACATTCCTTTTTTTTCCTACCAAATCTGAAATTCAGCGTGTGTTTTACTCTCAATGTGGACCAGCCAGACTTCAAGTACTTAAGAGCCGCTCGCCAGGAGCTGCAGGCCCAGAGAACACGCCCAAGGAGTGAGTCTAACTCAGGTTTCAAGTTTGAAAACAAACAAGACAAGCAAGCATTTACCAGTGACCATGTGTCACCAGCACCCAGGAAACATCAGCTGCGATTATGATCAGAAAACTAATGTCAGACAGTTCATCCAGAAAGAAGTGTGATCCAGGGCTCCGATTTCTGAAATTTTCACTCTCAAATCCCTTCCGCAAAACAGCCCCAGACAGAGCTTACAGGGGCTATGGGGGGCTGGGAGGCAGTGATTTCTTTAGGCTCTGGGTAAAGCTATTGAAAGCAAATGGCAGCCTCTGGGGCTTGCCCTTAAAGCAATCGGGGGATCCCAAGATTAAAATTCAACTGTGGCCAAATTCTGTTATAAACGGCTTCACTCCACCTGGGGTCTGGAAGCCAGGCAGATGTAATCCCCTCTCCTGGGCACACGCTGATGAAAACCCCGCCTCACTCCATCACCCGTGGCTTTAAATCAGCCGTTATTCTCGGGCCTGACACTACAGTCACTGCAAGGTTTTACTCCCCTCCGTCAAGCTCTCAGTTATGGGGCTGGAGCCTCCTAAGGCTTCTTCGTAGCCAGCAATCCAAATACAAATAGCACTATTGATCACAAAGGCATCAATAACGTCAGCCCTACAGCTACTCATGCACATTTTTAATTGTCCTGTCCCTTTTTATATCTGCAAATATTACCATAAGCTTCCAGGAGACACATCACCCCTGGCTGTTGGGGGAGGGAAGGGCCCTCCTGGCTCAGGCCCACTCATCTCAGCGTGGTAGGGAGGGTGGCTGGCGCGCTATTAATAATCNTTTTTATATCTGCAAATATTACCATAAGCTTCCAGGAGACACATCACCCCTGGCTGTTGGGGGAGGGAAGGGCCCTCCTGGCTCAGGCCCACTCATCTCAGCGTGGTAGGGAGGGTGGCTGGCGCGCTATTAATAATCTTGAGGTCCCTGTTTGTAAAAAAGAAAATAAAACACCGGCTAATCCCATTTGGGGGCTCGGTGTTATAACTCGTCAGGAAATGCTGCCCAATTACACCTAATTTCTCCTTGTTTTTCCGACTGGTCCGCGTCCTGGCAATTATGCTTCATTTGCGGTAACAGAGAAAAGTAAAACACCCAGCTGGTAGGCAGTTTCCCCGTGATTAAAGCACAGGGCTGATCAGAAAGCTGCCGTCGGATAAATTAATCAAGAAATAAGGAATGAGCGCCCGTGATTGACGTTTGGGGATCACACATGTGGATCTCCAGATGGTTCGACTTAATTTTTACCTCCGTGAAGACGAAGGAAGAGAAAACCCGGAGTGACTCTGACAGCCGGGCGAACCACCCGCCCCACAAGCACACACCCTCGACCCCAGCACAGTGACTGCTCTGCAGCCTCTGGAATCTTCTCACCTTCTGGCGAGAGCAAGGCTGCTCCTCAGAGCCTGAAGCACGAGCCTTTCTGGGGCCTGTGCAAGCGCGTGCCGTGTGAAGAAAAATGATCGGCTCTGAAATTCGACACGAAAGCAGCAAAATCAAAATTAATAAGTGCTTCATTAAACGCCTGCCAAAGGCAGCAGTGAGCCCCGCCGCCCCGCCGCCCCACCACCCCCACCCGCTGCTCGTTGGCTGCAGTGTTACGATGTCATCGTCATAAAATCTTCATTACGTTTGCGAAAACAGTTTCGAGAATTCCTCAGGATGCTGTTGGTTCTGAGAGGGATCAGGGTAATTGCGACGTTGATGAATTACCCACCAGCCAGATAATTGAAGAAGCAAAATCATTAAACTCCTTTCAAATATTTTTACTGCCAATAAATTACAGTTAAAGTGTGGGTGTGTTTTAATTTGTGGGAGATGATGGGGAGTGAGGCATCCGAAAGAAATTCTTCCCAAGGGCTCCCATACTTCAGATGTTACCCACACACAGAAGGNCAGCCGTTATTCTCGGGCCTGACACTACAGTCACTGCAAGGTTTTACTCCCCTCCGTCAAGCTCTCAGTTATGGGGCTGGAGCCTCCTAAGGCTTCTTCGTAGCCAGCAATCCAAATACAAATAGCACTATTGATCACAAAGGCATCAATAACGTCAGCCCTACAGCTACTCATGCACATTTTTAATTGTCCTGTCCCTTTTTATATCTGCAAATATTACCATAAGCTTCCAGGAGACACATCACCCCTGGCTGTTGGGGGAGGGAAGGGCCCTCCTGGCTCAGGCCCACTCATCTCAGCGTGGTAGGGAGGGTGGCTGGCGCGCTATTAATAATCTTGAGGTCCCTGTTTGTAAAAAAGAAAATAAAACACCGGCTAATCCCATTTGGGGGCTCGGTGTTATAACTCGTCAGGAAATGCTGCCCAATTACACCTAATTTCTCCTTGTTTTTCCGACTGGTCCGCGTCCTGGCAATTATGCTTCATTTGCGGTAACAGAGAAAAGTAAAACACCCAGCTGGTAGGCAGTTTCCCCGTGATTAAAGCACAGGGCTGATCAGAAAGCTGCCGTCGGATAAATTAATCAAGAAATAAGGAATGAGCGCCCGTGATTGACGTTTGGGGATCACACATGTGGATCTCCAGATGGTTCGACTTAATTTTTACCTCCGTGAAGACGAAGGAAGAGAAAACCCGGAGTGACTCTGACAGCCGGGCGAACCACCCGCCCCACAAGCACACACCCTCGACCCCAGCACAGTGACTGCTCTGCAGCCTCTGGAATCTTCTCACCTTCTGGCGAGAGCAAGGCTGCTCCTCAGAGCCTGAAGCACGAGCCTTTCTGGGGCCTGTGCAAGCGCGTGCCGTGTGAAGAAAAATGATCGGCTCTGAAATTCGACACGAAAGCAGCAAAATCAAAATTAATAAGTGCTTCATTAAACGCCTGCCAAAGGCAGCAGTGAGCCCCGCCGCCCCGCCGCCCCACCACCCCCACCCGCTGCTCGTTGGCTGCAGTGTTACGATGTCATCGTCATAAAATCTTCATTACGTTTGCGAAAACAGTTTCGAGAATTCCTCAGGATGCTGTTGGTTCTGAGAGGGATCAGGGTAATTGCGACGTTGATGAATTACCCACCAGCCAGATAATTGAAGAAGCAAAATCATTAAACTCCTTTCAAATATTTTTACTGCCAATAAATTACAGTTAAAGTGTGGGTGTGTTTTAATTTGTGGGAGATGATGGGGAGTGAGGCATCCGAAAGAAATTCTTCCCAAGGGCTCCCATACTTCAGATGTTACCCACACACAGAAGGGGGCCCCTGAGATGCTCAGAGAGGGCGCCACAATCTGCGAGAGCCCAGGGGCTGTCTGTCAACAAAGGCCCAGCCCCTGCCATCTCCACTTCCAAGACCACTTCCCCCATTCCCCTCTCCTGCAAGGAGCACCCTGTTCCCCTGTGTCCATGGCTGAGGGTGCAAACTGGTAATTACATGCAGCAACACATCCAAACAGCTCACAGCACTGATTAACCACCTGGTTTGCAGACACAGCTCAAAGGGACACTTGGAAGGCGGGCCACCATGACCAGAAGCAAGGTTGTCCCAGCAAAAAGATACTCCCAGAGTCAGAGCATCGCTGCTACCTACCACCCCACAGCCTCACTCCCCTAAGCCAGTTTCTGAGGCTTTCAGCCTTCCCAGTGAAAATGAAGGGACAGCAAGGGGCATCCTTGAAAGGGCTCATGGGACCCCACAGCTCCATGAAGGGCTACCAGGCTGACTTTGACTTCTGGAGCCATTTGGCCATGACTGGAGACGTTTGGGGTTGTCCCAGCTGAGGCAAAGGGGCAGCTAAGAGCATCCAGTGGGTTAGGGCTTGGGATGCTGCAAAAGCCCCGGCAGTGTACAGGATGAGCCCACAACACTGGATGGCTCAGCGCCGAGGACTGGTAGCACCGTGGCTGGGAATCCCTGACCTGCGGAACCAACCGGACCAAAGCGGCCTGCCTCCTGAAGGGTCTTTCTTGTGGACTGTTGGACTATTTACAACTCAGAAGGGCAGGAAAACTCAAATTGAGGGACCTCACAATTTCACGTCACACGTTACACCCAGGTCCCCTGGCTGGAGGATACCCTGTGTGGGGTCTCACAGATGGCAGAAACCCACCTTTTTTGGCAGCTCTTGCAACTAGACATAATTTTGATGGAGTCAGACCCCCAAATAAGGTCGTGAATCACCCACTTGCCAGAAGAAAGAGCTCTCCATTTCTAAGCCATAAATTAAGGGACCCGGCCTTCCAGCATCCTCCGTGGCCTCCAAACCTCCCCCCACCCAAGTGTGTTCATGCCTTTTCTTCTCCACAAACATTCTCTTCTTTCACCTAGATTTCCCTTTTCAGGAGAGTTGATTTTGTCTGTGGCTGGTTTTAGATTATTCTTTCAAATAAAATAACATCAGAAGAGATTAATCATAGCCTGCAACAGAAAGGAATGAAGCCACATCCCACTGTGACCTTATAATTTCCACCACGATTGCCTGCCCAGGCTCAGGAAGAAGACACGGCCCGGGGTGGGTGGAGAGTTTTTGCCAAGCAACCCTCGGCTCTGAACCCCACTCCTTGCGGTGACTATGACAGCTTCTTAGATTTATGAATTAAGTGGCGACCTCATAAGTATGAGTTTGGAGCCTCACAATGGAAATAGTGATAATAAATACCACTCATCAGCAACTACGCTATCAGATATAATTTGGGGGCTGTTGGTGGAATTGCCTTCCGCCAACAAAGGTAAGAGATTAGTCCTCTGAAAAACAGTGACTAATTCCTGTGCTACTATGAGCAGGGTTGATATTAACTCTATTTTCCAGAAGATGAAACTAACACAGAAAGGTTAGACAAAGCCTGCCCTGCTCCCCAGGGAACTGAATCCGGGGTGGAAATTAGAACCCCAATGTTGTGGGCACCAGACAAGAGATAAAACGTTCATCCACGTGATAAATTACAGTTTGAGAACTCCGTGTGTCCATGTTCAGGCTTGAGAGCACAACACAGGCAAGGATTCGAATAAAAATCAGGATGGAGAAGAAAAAATGGTGGTTGGGGTGTGGGCTGCTCCGGAGAGCGGGTGGGAGTGGGCAGAGGCCTTCCTCCTAGCAGAATGCAGAAACCATCAGACTATAGCGAGAATTTACCCACCCAGCTACACTCCAGCCTTTTCCCTAAATCTAAGCCCTTTCCTTGAAATCAGAGACTCCAAGAAGCATCTTAGAAGCAGAGCCCAGTCCGCTAGTTCCAGGGCTCCCAGCTCCATGGCAAGACGCATGAAAGACCCAAGACTGATGATTATTAATCGTAAGATGCGAAGTTCTGAAAAATGACTCCTCACTTGCTTTCATAACTTTTCAGGAAACGCGGCACAATTATCTTTTCTCTTCTCTCGATTAAAAATCGAAACTGAAATTAATTTTTTTAAAAAAACAAGCCAGTTATAAAAGAAAACCATAATGCCTTGCCACTGAGTAATTCCTCCTTGATTAAAGACAGGGATTTTGATAAAACTGATGCCCACTAAACTCATAACAGATGAAGACCTCTGCCTGATGCTCATTTGTGACCGGATGGGTTTTCCAGGCAGAGAATGGACATTTGGGGAAGTGAGTTTTCTTATGAGGGCTTCCCTGGTGGCTCAAACAGTAAAGAATCTGCCTGCAATGCAGGAGACCTGGGTTTGATCCCTGAGTTGGGAAGATCCCGTGGAGAAAGGAATGGCTAGCCACTCTAGTATTCTTGCCTGGAGAATTCCATGGATAGAGGAGCCTGGAGGGCTGTAGTCCATGAGGTGGCCGAGAGTTGGGCACAAATGAGCAACTAAGCACTGCCCAGCTCCTTCAAACTGGGAGTGGGTGGATTCCGTGGTTGAAGGGTAAAGGAAGAGATGGGGAAGATGATGGATTTTTCCTGCTTAGAATTGACTCTTTTTCTAGTAATAACCCTCCATTTTACTTTAAAGGCTCTCAGTTCAAGAAGTTCATCCCAGGAGCCCTGTAGCAGCCCCTCCCACCTCCCTGTCTTCAGGGAAGGACACACATCCTAGCCTGGACATTGGCTCTCGATTTCCTGCTCCTGTTATGGGGGATGAGGTACTCTCTCTTGGAGGGGATTATGAAACGGGCAGAACGTAAGCCTGGTCCTGCTGAAATCACTGGTAACACAAAAACGGAGAGCCTCCTGAGAATTGAGCCACTCTGGAGGAATTCAAGACCTGAGAACCAGCTGGGGCCACCACATACAGCTGGGCAGAGTGGGCACCGCACAAATCTTCCCACGGAAGGGGCAAGTGGGGCTGAAAACTAGCCCAAGCTGTGCGTACTCATGTCCCCTTTACCACGTGCAAAGCACCCCAACACACCAGTTTCTGCACAAGTCTATGAGCTATTATTAATATTACCATCATCACTAGAAACATAAGGGATGAAACAGAGGTGGTCTGGTTCCAGAGTCATGCCTTTAGCCTCTAAGTTATTCTGCCTTTTGTCAGATCCCAGGGCAGAGAGAGCAGAATATTCAGGAGACTCCAGCCTGGCTGAAGGCAGGGAGGCAGAGATGATGGCCCATGGGGAGGCTACAGAAGTAACGAGGTCAGAACACGAGGGCCAGAGAAAGAGGGGCCATGATGGTGATGTGATCAGACTTCTCTTTGGGATTAGATTCACTTTTCCATTGAGTCACATACTAATGGCAAAGGGTCATATACCCAGATTATACTAATACCAAGAACTACTACAAGTCAAAGAGAAGATACAAGTAACCTAATGCAAAAAAAATGGGCAAAAGACCTGAACAGGCCCTTCACAAAAAAGATATGCAAATAACCAATAAGCAAAGGAAAAGAGACTCAACCTAATCAAATATCAGGGAAAGGCAAGTTGAAGGCACCATGAAGTGGATGCAACCTCAATATCCATGGACAGGAATGGAAAGAGAGAGGCATGCATCTGTACAATGGGAAGCTCTTCAGCCTTAGGAAGGAAGGGAATCTGGACACCTGCCACAACGTGGATGAACCTTGAGGACAGGACGCTCGAGGAAATAAGTCAGACGCAAGGATAAATACGGCATGGTTCCACTTGTACAAAGTATCTAAAATAGTCCAGCTCATAGAGACAGAGACTAGAATGGGGTTGCCAGGGGCTGGGGTGGGGCAGGGGGGCGGAGCACAGAAAGATTGCAAGCTGTCATTTGATGGGTAAAGAGTTTCAGTTTTGCAAGATACAAAATTTCTGGATGTGATCACTAATCTAGAGACAGATATCTTGGAATGTGAAGTCAAGTGGGCCTTAGAAAGCATCACTAAGAACAAAGCTAGTGGAGGTGATGGAATTCCCGTTGAGCTGTTT
>SJYX01006533.1:383298-417304 GCA_006410675.1 Oreotragus oreotragus
CTCAGTCGTGTCCGACTCTTTGCGACCCCGTGGACTATAACCTACTAGGCTTCTCCGTCCATGGGATTCTCCAGGCAAGAATACTGGAGTGGATTGCCATTTCCTTCTCCACAGTAAAGTAATGCTCAACATTCTCCAAGCCAGGCTTCAGCAAACTGTGAAGAAAGCTGAGCGCCGAAGAATCGATGCTTTTGAACTGTGGTGTTGGAGAAGACTCTTGAGAGTCCCTTGGACTGCAAGGAGATCCAACCAGTCCATTCTGAAGGAGATCAACCCTGGGATTTCTTTGGAAAGAATGATGCTAAAGCTGAAACTCCAGTACTTTGGCCACCTCATGAGAAGAGTTGACTCATTGGAAAAGACTCTGATGCTGGGAGGGATTGGGGGCAGGAGGAGAAGGGGATGACCGAGGATGAGATGGCTGGATGGCATCACGGACTCGATGGACGTGAGTCTGAGTGAACTCCGGGAGATGGTGATGGATAGGGAGGCCTGGCATGCTGCGATTCATGGGGTCGCAAAGAGTCGGATACGACTGAGCGACTGAACTGAACTGAACTTAATGTGTGTGTGCTCAGTCATGTACGACTCTTTGAAAGTCCATGAACTATAGCTTTCCAGGCTCCTCTGTCCATGGAATTTTCCAGGCAAGAAGACTGTGGGTTACCCATTCCTACTCCAGGAGATCTTCCCAACCTAGGGATTAAACCCACGTCTCTTGCATCTCCTGTATTGGCAGGTGAATCCCTCACTGCTGCACCACCTGGGAAGTCCCAATAGTTAACACTACCATGGAATATACTTAAAAAATGATTAAGATGGTTTAAAAAATTGAACACACAAAAGCACAGGAAGATACTATATCTACCCAGAGAATGATAAACTAAAGTCACAAAAATAAACACAAAACCACCAGACAGCAGCAAGTGTTTCAAGGGTATAGGACAGCTGGAATTCTGGTACACCGCTGGCAGGCAGGTCAGCTAGGAGCACGGCTTCAGAAAAATATCTGGCCATCTATAAAGACTGACCATACCCTAAAACCCAGAAAATCAACTTATGCCAACAGAAATAAACTTGTACAGGAATATTTACATAAGTGTTGTTTGTAGGAGCTTCCCAAATACAAACAACCCAAACAGCCATCAAGAACAAAATGGGTACACAAATACTAGCAAATTCATCAATAGAATACTATACGGCAAAGCAACAAAAGAATTATACCCACACACAACAGCACACTTGAGTTTCATTTTATAAATGTTGTGCAATACAGAGTGAAGTAAATCTGAAAGAGAAAAATGAGTATCATGTATTAACGCATATATATGGAATCTAGAAAAATGGTATTGATGAACCTATTTGCAGGGAAGGAATGGAGACTCAGATGTAGAGAATGGACTTGTGGTCACAGTGGGGTAAGGAGAGAGTGGGACGAACAGAGACAGTAACATTGACATATATACACTGCTGCTGCTGCTGCTGCTAAGTCGCTTCAGTCGTGTCCGACTCTGTGCGACCCCATAAACAGCAGTCCACCAAGCTCCCCCGTCCCTGGGATTCTCCAGGCAAGAACACTGGAGTGGGTTGCTATTTCCTTCTCCAATGCGTGAAAGTGAAAAGTGAAAGTGAAATCTCTCAGTTGTGTCCGACTCTTAGTGACCCCGTGAACTGCAGCCTACCAGGCTCCTCCATCCACGGAATTCTCCAGGCAAGAGTACTGGAGTGGGTTGCCATTGCCTTCTGCAACTACTGTGTGTGAAATAGATATCTGGTGAGAAGTTACTACATAACACAGGATGCCCAGCCTGGTGTTCTGTGATGACCTAGAGGGGTAGGATGGGGGGGAGGAGTGGGAGGCTAAAGAGAGAGGTGATATATGTATAAATAATTATGGCTGATTTGCATCCTTGTATGGTAGAAACCAACATAACATCGTAAAGCAATTTTCCCCCCAATTAAAAATAAATTGAAAAACATACTGATGTTAGAAAAAGAGAGAGGGAGCAGGGGAGAGACAGAAGTGAAGGACCAACAGGGAACAAGAAGGAAGAATTTCTATCTATTATTTGATATTTCAAAGGTCTTTTTCAGATCCTAAATAGAAGACTGGGGATCACTTGTTCAGTGCCACTAAAAAACTTAATCTTGTCTAGAAAATGTAGCTCATGGGATTTCTACCTGTACAATCTTAACCTTGCTTGGAGGAGGTGGTCAATGTTGGCTCCAGTAAAAGTACAAAGTAGAATTTGGCAAACCTGTAGGCCAGACACAGTATCTCTGTTCTATAAATAAAGTTATATTAAAACGTATACCAAAAAAATGTTGGGCAAAAGGAACCAGATGTAAAAGAACACAATCTAAATTACTCTCTGCTGTGGTGGTGGGTGAAGAAGCTGTAAGATGTGTTCATGAGCAAGGGTTGGACGACACTGACCTGTGATGGGGATGCCCAGTGAAGGGCCAAGCACCACACCTGGGCCAAACAGCTTCATCCTCCTAATACCCTTTGGAGGAAGGGCCATTTTCTAGATAAAGAAGATGTGATATATACATACAGTAGCATATTACTCAGTCATGGAAAAGAACGAAATAATGCCACGTGTAGCAACACGGATGGACCTAGAGGTTACCAAACCAAGTGAAATAAGATAGAGAAAGACAAATATCATGACATTGCTTATATCTGGAATCTGAAAAATGATACAAATGAAATTACTCACAAGACAGAAACAGACTTACAGACACAGGAGAAAAAAAAAAAACTTATGGTTACCAAAGGGGAAAGGTGGGGAAGGGATAAATTAAGAGTTTGGGATTAACAGATACACACCACTATATACAAAATAGGTCAGCAACAAGACCTACTACATAACATAGGAGACTATACTCAGTATCTTGTAATAATCTATAATGAAAAGAATCTAAAAAATAATGTATACATATTTATCACTTTCACATGCACTTATGTATGTATGTATAACGGAGTCACTTTTCTGTACATTGTAAATCAATTACACTTCAAAAAAAAAAGCGCACTTTGTACCTGGGCCACTTGACCGTTGAGAAAAGGTTTGCCAAGTCTTGGTTTAACCAATCAGCGAAGAATCATATTTGGTGATTTAAAAATACACTGATAAAGACGTGCACTCTGGCTGGACAAAAAGAACTGCAAAGGGATCTTGAGCTCTTTTTAGGAATAATGATCTTGTTCGTTTATCATTACTTTGAAATGGCTACATAAAGGGCCTCCCTGGTGGCTCAGCAGGAAAGAATCTGCCTACAATGCAGAAGACTCAGGTTCGATCCCTGGGCTTGAAAGATCCGCTATAGGAGGCATGGCTACCTACCAGTATGCTTGCCTGGAGAATCCCATGGACAGAGGAGCCTGATGGGCTACAGTCCATGGGGCTGCAGCTCAGACTCGACTAAGCGACAGAGCACTCAGCTACACAAAACCGAAAGAGAGTTATTTAATTATTTGCAGCCTGAGAGAAAAGACCTATTGATACAAATACAAAATCACAGCACTCAAATGCTCATGGTCAGGATTCACGGTTTGGATGGGATCCAGCCTATAGCACCTGGCCCCTGCGTGGGCGGCTTGTGTTTGTACCTGTCCTTCTCCCCAATATGCTCTCCCACAGCCCACCTCCTCCACCCTACTGCCCAGGCCCTAGTCGCCTGCTTGCCCTTCAAACCTCTGCTCCAAACTCACATTCTCAAGGGAGTCTCCACAAGCCCTCAGACCCTCCAGGGTGTCGTGTCAGCCTCTGGAGTGAGCAATTGCCATTGGCTCTGTGTGTGTGTATATGTGTGTGTGTGATGACTTGTGACCACAGGTCTGAGTCAGTGCACCCATCATCATATTCCCCACCCAGCAACGCCTGGCACATGGGAGAAGCTCCATACAGATCTACCAAGAGAAATTATACAGGCATCATAACAGCTAGTGTTTACCAAGCACTTACTGTGTGCTGTGCTACAGTGAATGTTCTCTCACCTCATCCTGTTCCCAGTAATAATCGAACATCTATGGAGAGCATACTCTTTGCCAGGCCCCACCCTAAACACTGTACAGATAACCCCTTATCTTCTTTCCCTCAATTTTGTGCATCTGGGATGGACAGTGGCACATGTCCCTCTGGCTGGTTTACTGCGCCCTGTTATCCCACCAAACATGAACCTAGGTACTGCAGTGAAGGTATTTTGTAGATGAGTGAGCATTGACAGGTGACTTTAAAAAAAATTTTTATTGGAGTTCAGTTCAGTTCAGTTCAATTCAGTCGCTCATTCGTGTCCGACTCTTCACAACCCCATGAACTGCAGCATACCAGGCCTCCCTGTCCATCACCAACTCCCGGAGTCCACCCAAACCCAAGTCCATCGAGTCGGTGATGCCATCCAACCACCTCATCCTCTGTTGTCCCCTTCTCCTCCTGCCCTCAATACAGCCACTGCTCCTTGGACATGAGGTTGCTCCTCTCAGCCACCACCCTGATCTCGGAAGTGGAGTAGCTCCTCTAGGTCGCTCCTGTGCCATGTCAGCCTGGCACTCTCTGTTGCTACCCCTGACCTTGGTCAAGGGGTAGCTCCTCTCGGCCACACTTCTGCAAGGTCCATCACAGCCAACGTGTTTCTGCACTGTCCCCAAAAATCACAGCAGCATGAAACACTGTGTTCTGCCTTCTATGAGGGGCACATACTACCCAGAGTCCATTTCAGATGTGACCAGAGAGGTGATCCAAGCACTGTGGACAGGAGATCAGTCTAACATAAGAACTAACTTGCTGTAGGATGAGGCAGAGGTGTCACAGAAGATAACTTCCTGCTTTGCCTCTTACCTATGTGTTACCAGACTTCCCTGATAGATCAGTTGGTAAAGAATCTGCCTGCAATGTGGGATACCTGGGTTCAATCCTTGGGTTGGGTAGATCCCCTGGAGCAGGGAAAGGCTACCCACTCCAGTATTCTGACCTGGAGAATTCCATGGACTGTATAGTCCATGGGGTGGCAAAGAGTTGGACATGACTGAGCGACTTTCACTTCACACTATGTATTCCCACCCTTCCCTTTCAAGAGGACATTGTGTAAGAATCCTGCCTTTGATTCATTTGTTTAGATTAAAGGTGGGGGTTGTTTTTGAGTCTGCAAAAGCCAGATCTAATGGGAAGGTTTGGACATCACCCAGAAACTCTTGAGTTTGAGCTGGATGTAGTATCTGTATGAGAATGTGTGCTGTGACTCTTAGGAAGGGACAGGGTATCTTCTATATGGGAGAAAGTGTTGGCACAGACTAAGCAAACACCACTAACTATCAGTCAGCATTTACTAAAGGCAGCTTCTGAGAGAGGAGCAACTTTTTCCAGGCACTCTGTCTCCAGGTTCAGGGTCAGCAAGTTGATGCCACAGGCTAAGTTCAGCCTATTACTTACCTATCCTCACAAGGCTTAAGGACAGAGAAAGCATTTTACATTTTAGAATAGTTGGGAAAATATTTTTTAAATAATGTTCTGTGAAATTTATTAAATTAAAATAAGTTAGATAAAATTAAATCAGAATAAATTAAATAAAATTCAAATTTCAGTGCCCGTAAATAGAGTTGCACTGGAACACAGCCACATCCAATCATGACATATTATCTTTGGCTGCTTTCAGACTAAAATCATAGTGATGAGTAATTGTGACAGAGATGAATGAGCTAAAAAAGCTTAAAGCATTTACTCTTTACCTTTACGGAAAAGAAATTTGCCTATAGCTTATATAGAGGGTGCCACTGAACTGATGAGAATGAGTTCAGGCTAGCTTTTTCTGAACTTTCTCCTTTCACCTTCTGACTGTATGTGGAGGCTTCTAAGACACTGATTAGCAGTTGGAGCACATGACAAAAGGAGTCTTGAATCACTGTATGGAGAAATCTCACCCTCTTAATCCCACTGAATAAAGATACTTATATTAGCAGCTAATCAAGAAAGATGAATGGTCAGTAAGCTCCTGAAATTTCGTGATTACTGGTTACAGCAGTAAAGATTCAAAAAACTAAGATAGACTGCTAAATTTTTTTTGTATGTGTGTGTGTGCACTCACAATTTATTTTTTTTATTTTTGGGTTTTTTTAAATTTTGTTGTTTTTATTTTTTTATAGCTTCCATTTTATTTTATTTTACTTTACAGTACTCTATTGGTTTTGGCATACATTGACATGAATCTGCCATGGGTGTGCAAGTGCCAAAGAATTTCTGATTAGTCTTGAACATCCTACTCATCTGGTTCTACTGTTTCCACCAAGTTCCTGTCTTACCATTCCTCCATTCTCTCATAAAGTTTCTTCAATTTTACAATATTTTAAACTCCTGATATACTGTGGATTATTGACATAAATAAAGTCACTTAGAGGGTCCAGGATGTGACTAATAGCACACAGGCACCTTAGTGGGCAAAGGACTAGTCAGAGAGATACTGCACTGGCTCTTAATTACAAAAAAAATTACTGTGTTGAAACAGATACTGCTGCGTGTGGTGGATAAGTCCCTTTAGGCTTTTAAAGAAACTTTTTGATTACCAGGGTCAGGTTCCTTTCTTTGGAACCTTTCTGACAATGTGGTTGCCCACTGAGCAGGTGTATGTAATTGGTAACCTTGGAAAGTCAATCCCATGTGCTTACTATGCAACTATACAAATTAAGCTTCTTAAGAATACTGTTTGACCAAAATTTGTTCTGACCTCAGATGTGCCTATAATATTCATTCATACTTTATCTATTCAGTAAGTATACATTGACTTCTTAGTTGATGGTTGGATTCTTTTCAAGGTATTGAGATATTTTTGTTCAGTCACTCAGTATGTTTGACTATTTGCAACTCCATGGACTACAGCACAGCAGCACAGCAGGCTTCCCTGTCTTTCGCTATCTCCCAGAGTTTGCTCAAACTCATGTTCATTGAGCTGCCATCCAACTGTCCCATCTTCTGTCGCCCCTTCTCCTCCTGCTCTCAATCTTTTCCAGCATCAGGGTCTTTTACAGTGAGCTGGCTCTTTGCATCAGATGGTCAAAATATTGGAGCTTCAGTTTCAGTATCAGTCCTTCCAATGAATATTCAGGGTTGATTTTCTTTAGAATTCACTGGTTTGCTCTCTTTGCTGTCCAAGGGACTCTCAAAAGTCTTCTCCAGCACCACAATCTGAAAGAATCAATTCTTCAGCATGCTTTATGGTCCATCTCTCCCATCTCTACATAACCACTGGAAAAACTATCACTCTGACTAAATAGACCTTTGCTTTTTAATATACTGTCTATGTTGGACATAGCTATTCTTCCAAGGAGCAAGCATCTTTTAATTTCATGTCTGCAGTCACCATCTGCAGTGATTTTGGAGCCCAAGAAAATAAAATCTGTCACTGTTTCCATTGTTTACTTGTCTATTTGCCATGGAATGATGGGACCAGATGCCATGATCTTAGTTTTTTGAATGTTGAATTTTAAGTCAGCTTTTTCTCTCTCCTCCTTCACATTCATCAAGAGGCTTTTTAGTTCTTCACTTTCTGCCATAAGGGCGGTGTCATCTGCATATCTGATGTTATTAATATTTCTTCCAGCAATTTTGATTCCAGCTTGTGCTTCATCTAGTCCAGCATTTTGCATGATGTACTCTGCATAGAAGTTAAACAAGCAGGGTGACAATATACAGCCTTGATATACTCCTTTCCCGATTTGTAACCAGTCTGTTGTTCCATGTCTCATTCTAAGTGTTACTTCTTGATCTACATACAGGTTCTCAGGAGAGATATTGAGATATAAAGACACACAAAGCAGGCCCCATCTGCCCCTCAGGGAGTATGCTAAGTCACTTCAGTAGTGTTTGACACTGTGCAACCCCATAGACAGCAGCCCACCAGGCTCCCCTGTCCCTGGTACTCTCCAGGCAAGAACACTGGAGTGGGTTGCCATTTCCTTCTCCAATGCATGAAAGTGAAAAGTGAAAGTGAAGCCTCTCAGTCGTGTCCAACTGTCAGCGACCCCATGGACTGCAGCCTTCCAGGCTCCTCCTTCCATGGGATTTTCCAGGCAACAGTACTGGGGTGGGATGCCATTGCCTTCTCTGCAGGGAGTATAGTCTGGTGTATTTTCAGGAGAAATGTGTGGAAGGGAAGCAAAAGAGCAAAATCCTGTCAGAGCAAGCATCTCAGAATCAGACACTTTACCTGGTCCTTCTCTTTCAGAGTCTGAAATAGCTTTCAAATATGGGGAAGACGTAGATGCTCCCCATACCAAAAGCATCCCTGCCATAGTGGTGACTGTCATAGCCAACACGGCTATGTGATACAAGAAAACAAAACCGAGAGTCATTCTCTTGTTGGATTTATAAATACCATAAAGAACCTTATGTTGCACAGAAGAAAAGTATCTATCTCAGCTTGGGGTAGGGTGGATATGATTTAAGAAGAAAATTATGTCTGATCTTGGCTATAAACTCAGAGTTTACCAGAAGAGGAGGGAAAAGTTTCTAGACAAAGAGATAAACATTTTTAATGGCTTGTTTTGTGTTTTGGGAGTGAAATTACAAGACAGGAAGACATGAGAGACCACCCTCAAAATGTAAGCTCTGATCGGACAATGAAATTTGGTAGATGATGGGTTTTGAACGATGAGAGTGTGTTCAGACCTGTTTTAGGTAAATCAGCTGGACTTCTGTATATTGTTTGGAGACTAAATGTCAAGATATGAGACTAGACTCAGAAGACCAGACTGGAAGCTATTCCGATAATCTAAGGAAAAGTGAGTGCCTGACACAAATCAGTATTGGCAGAAATAGTGAGGGATGAATGAATCTTTTATTTAGAATCAGCAATGGCTAGCGTCAAGCAGATTAAGAAGAAAAGAAGGGAGGAAAGACTCCTATGTTTTTTTGCTGAAGTTTCAGTGTACAGGGCAGGACACCAGCAAGTACCACCAGAGGAGACACAGATGGTGGTGTGTCAGCCTGGGCTCCTCTGTGCTATTTCTTTGTGGAAAAAAAAATGTAATCCCAGGAATTGGGAAAGACAAAAGGGAAAAATAATGTAGAATTTACAAGAGGAAGTGCTCTCCTGTAAGGAACTGCCTGACCATAGATAGGACTGAGAGCTCAGTCTCACTGGACTCCTCTAGAGGCAGCATAAACGACTGCCTCTCAGGAGGAAGGGAAACCCTGCTGAACAGCAGCTAAGGCTGGGTGGAGAGACCTAACTCTCTAGAAATGCTGAAGCTCAGAGGATATGAAGGGTTATGTTTAAGATTCTGATATAAATAGTTACACACAAACATATTTTGAATATGTATAATAGATTTGAACTTCTTTTTTTAATTTTGGAGTATAGTTTACTAGCATTATTGTGTTAGTTTCAAGTGTACAGTAAAGTGATTCAGTTATACATATACATGTCTTCACTCTTTTTCAATTTTTTTTTCCCATTTAGGTTATTACAAGCAGAGAACTCTGTTAACACTCTGTAGATTTGGACTTAGGTGGGAATAAGCCTCTGGTTAGATATGTACAGCAGATAGATTTATATTAGGGAGTCTTAAAATAATGATATAAATTAAAAATATGTTTGGGAATGTTAGATATAAAAATAGCAGCTAAAACTATGAAAGTGAACAAAGACATCCAAGGACTATTTGCAGAGTGAGAAGATCAGGGGACCAATTGCAAACACCTGAGCATCATTTACTTCTTACAGCTGTCAGTCCATAAAGCACATAGAAAACACAGCTTTTGGAGGGTCTGCAACTCTGTTCACATATCTTCTTGTAGCAGAGTTTCAAATACAAGTGACTCTAATGTTCTTCAAAGGTGTTATGTCTATCTGGAATGCTTTGTCATTTATCTGTCTCATTTGAGAACACATCAGTTCACTCATTCAATTATTCAAAAATTTGCAGAAGAGCCTATGCTAAGTGTTTGGGACTCAAGGCTGAACTTCCCAGGTTTGGATCCTGAGTGCATGGAATATTCGGTAAGGTTGCTTCATACGAACAACTGAGACTCCAAGAGTTCACTATTAGGCACGTTATGAAAATATGGTAATCTCTGAAGTCTATTATTAAGCATGAGATATACTTCTGACTATGGAGGGAAATCAAGATATCTTGTTTCTTTTAAATAAAAATGATGTCATGATGTCCACTCTAAAGATGAGGTTGGCGTTTGTAGAGGTATGTACATCACTGATGCATAAATGCTCCTGGTCTTATTGTCTCCTGACATCCAAGAAAGGCCAGACCCTTCACATAGATCTACTGCTGATTTTGCATGTTTTGATTGAAACTTCCAAAGACAATCCACTTGTTGCATCTGTGCTCTCTATTTTTTGTGATGAGTATCAGTTCATTATAGTCACTAGGTCACATGCAACTACTTGCGACTCCATCGACTGCAGCATACCAGGCTTCCCTGTCTATCACCAGCTCCCAGAGCTTGGTCAAATGCATGTCCATATAAGTTGGTGATGCCATCCAACCATCCTATACTTTGTTGTCCACTTCTACTTCCATCTTCAATATTTCTCAACATCAGGGTCTTTTCTAATCAGTGAGTTCCTCCCATAAGGTGGCCAAAGTATTAGAACTTCAGTTTCAGTGTCAGTCCTTCCAATGAATATTCAGGAATAATTTCCTTTAGGATTGACTGGTTTGATCTCCTTGCAGTCCAAGAGACTCTCAAGAGTCTTTTCTAACACCACAGTTCTAAACTATCAATTCTTCAGTGCTCAGCTTTCTTCGCAGTCCAATTCTCATATCCATTCATTACTGCAGGAAAACCATAGCAATTTGACCAGACAGACCTCTGTTGGCAAAGTAATGTCTCTGTTTTTTTAATATGCTGTCTAGGTTGGTTATAACTTTTCTTCCAAGGGGCAAGAGTCTTTTAATTTCATGGCTGCAGTCACCATTGCAGTGATTTTGAAGAAAGTGAAGTGAAGTGAAGTTGCTCAGTCGTGTCCGACTCTTTGCAACCCCATGGACTGTAGCCTAGCAGGCTCCCCTGTTCATGGGATTTTCCAGGCAATAGTACTGGAGTGGGTTGCCATTACCTTCTCCAGTGGATCTTCCTGACCCAGGGATAGAACCCGGGTCTTCCACATTGTATACAGACGCTTTACCATCTGAGCCACTCGAAAGTCAAGTTGCCACTGTTTCCAATGTTTCCCCATCTATTTGCCATAAAGTGATGGGACTGGATGCCATAATCTTAGTTTTTTGAATGTTGAGTTTTAAGCCAGCTTTTTCACTCTCCTCTTTCACTTTCTTCAAGAGGCTCTTTAGTTCTTCTTCACTTTCTGCCATAAACGTGGAGTCATCTGTTTATCTGGGGTTATTTATATTTCTCCCAACAATCTTGATTCCAGCTTATGCTTCATCCAGCCTGGCATTTCGCATGATGAAGTCCGCATATAAGTTAAATAAGCAGGGTGACAATATATAGCCTTGATGTATTCCTTTCCTCATTTGCAACCAGTCTGTTGTTCCATATCCGGTTCTAACTGTTGCTTCTTGACCTGAATACAGATTTCTCAGGAGGCAGGTTAAGTGGTCTGGTATTCCCATTACTTGAAGAATTTCCCACAGTTCATTGTGATCCACACAGTCAAAGTCTTTGGTATAGTCAATAAAAAAGAAGTAGATGTTTTTCTGGAACTCTCTTGCTTTTTCAATGATCCAGCAGATGTTGGCAATTTGATCTCTTGTTCCTCTGCCTTTCTGGCTTGGAGAATTTTGAGCATTATTTTGCTAGTGTGTGAGATGAGTGCAATCATGCGGTAGTTTAAACATTCTTTGTCATTGCCTTTCTTTGGGATTGGAATGAAAACTGACCTTTTCAAGTCCTGTGGCCACTGCTGAGTTTTTCAAATTTGCTGGCATATTGAATGTAGCACTTTAACAGCATCATCTTTTAAGATTTTGAAATAGTTCAACTGGAATTTCATCACCTCCACTAGCTTTGTTCATAGCATTTTTTGCTTGCACAAGTTTTTGTTTTATCCCTCCAAGCATCTCTGGGGGATACGGAGTTTGATTCTAAGGGCAATTTTGCCCCTCCTACCATCTTGCAGAGGCTTCTTCTTTTCCCTTGAATGTGGAGTAACTTTTTTATAGTGGAATTAAACATTTTCCTGTCAATGGTTGTTCAGCAGCAAGTTGTAGTTTTGGAATTCTTACAGAAGATGAATGCATGTCCTTCTATTCCACTATTCTGTGAAATCTATGTGATGAGTATACTGAGATATAAGTTAACTTTATTCATTACATTAGTTAGTAAGAATATACAGCATTCAATGCTTTTAATTACACTATATTTTATTTCACATTTATTTTCACATTTCAGAATGCAATGTTTAAAATTAATATAATGTTAATATTTTATAAATATATATGTATAAAATCATAACTCATGAACATAGTTATCAACTTCTGAATGACACATGTATTATTTTATGACAGATATTGGATAATTGTCCATCTTAATAGTCGTTTTTTAGCTGTCATTGGAAGAGAAGCTAAAGCGATTAACTTAAAGTAAACAGAGTGAAATAAAACAAACTTTCAATGTTACTTTAGATGTGTATAAGAGACAGAGCTAGAACTCATGAGGCTTAACTCTGCTGGAAGCTAAGCTGAGCTCCTGGCTAGGGTATCTGGTAAATGAGAGGAATGGCTTACTATTAGGGTTCTCAGTAAATCAGCTCAAAATTAAGGAATAACAAAGAATAAGGGGGAAAACTAAAACGAAGAGTGAAATAAATAACAGTAAACTTTAAAAGGGGGCTTACAGCAGGTCCTTCCCTAGTAGTAGTATTACATCATTTCTAGCTCTCTTCACAGGATCTTCAGATACTGGTAGGTATCTTGAATATACCTCCAGCACTCCTGAAGCTTTTTGTTTGTTTTTTTAAGCTAACCAAGCACACTTATAACTGTAAGAAGGACAAGAAGACATAACAGTCCTAGCTACTTAGAGAATCACATACCCTTTAGCGCTATACTAGGGGTTCTCAACTGGGGGTAATTTTGCTACCTTTGCTAATTTGAGGAGGACTATTCACATCTATTAGGTGGGTGCCAACGTAACTGTGGTTTCAGACTGTGATTTTTAAGTCATTATAGCTAGGCTCAAACACATCTTTTTTTAAAATTAAAATAGGAACCATTAAAATCAACACATTTTTGCCAACAACAAGTAACTTTATCCCTGGGGCATAAAAATCCATGCTTCAGGCAGGACTCAGCTAACTCTTGGAAATCAATTTTTGCATCCTGCTGGTTGTGGAAGCGTTTTCCCTGAAAAAGTTGTCATGATGATTGAAGAAGTGGTAGTCAGTAGGCGAGAGGTCAGGCGAATATGGCAGATGAGGCAAAACTTTGTAGCCCGATTCGTTCAACTTGTGAAGCGGTGGTTGTGTGACGTGTGGTGGGTGTTGCCTGGGAGAATTGGGCCCATTCTGTTGACCAATGCCGGCTGCAGGCATTGCAGTTTTTGGTGCATCTCATCGATTTACTGAGCATACTTCTCAGATGTAAAGGTTTCACTAGGATACAGAAAGCTGTAGTGGATTTGGACCACCTAATAGTGACCATGACCTTTTATGGTGCAAGTTTGGCTTTGGGAAATGCTTTGGAGCTTCCTCTCGGTTCAATCACTGAGCTGGTCATCACTGGCTGTTGTATAAAACCCACTTTCACCGCACACCACTATCCAAAAAAGAAATGGTTTGTTGCTGTTGCATAGAGTAAAAGAAGATGACACTTCAAAATGATTTTTTTAATTTTCGGTCAGCTCATGAGGCACTCACTTACCACGCTTTTTCACCTTTTCAATTTGCTTCAGATGTTGAGCAATCATAGAATAGTCATCACTGAATTCTTTGGCAACTTCTCAGGTACTTCTAAGAGGATCAGCTTCAATGATGCTCTCAGCTGGTCGTTGTCAACTTCTGATGGCTGGCCACTACACTCCTCAGTCTTCAAGGCTCTCGTCTCCTTGCAAAACTTCTTAAACCACCACTGCACTGTATATTTGTTAGCAGTTCCTGAGCCAGATGCATTGCTGATGTTGTGAGTCGTCTCTGATGCTTTCTGACCCATTTTAAACTCGAATAAGAAAATCACTCAAATTTGCTTTTTGTCTAACATCATTTCCAGCTAAAGTGTAAAAGTGTTAGTCACTCAGTCAAGTCCAACTCTTTGTAACCCCACAGACTGTAGCCCACCAGGCTCCTCTGTCCATGGAATTCTCCAGGCAAGAATACTGAAGTGAGTAGCCATTCCCTTCTCCAGGAGACCTTCTCAATCCAGGGATCAAACCCAGGTCTCCTGCACTGCAGGCAGATTCTTTACCACCTGAGCCACCAAGGAAGCCCAACATCATTTCCACAGTCTAAAATAAACATAAAATAGATAGCAAGGACTTCCCTGGTGGACCATGCTCCCAATTCAGGGGGCAGGGTTTTGATCCCTGGTCAGGGAACTAGATCTCACATGCTGCAACTAAGACCCAGCAAAGTCAAATAAATAAAAATAAATAATATTTTTTAAAAAACAGCAAGTAATCAGTTCAGTTCAGTCGTGTATGACTCTGAGACCCCATGAACCACAGCATGGCAGGCCTCACTGTCCATCACCAACTGCTGGAGTCTACCCAAACACATGTCCATCGAGTTGGTGATGCCATCCAACCATCTCATCCTTGGTCGTCCCCTTCTCCTCCTGCCCTCAACCTTTCCCAGCATCAAGGTCTTTTCAAATGAGTCAGCTCTTTGCATCAGGTGGCCTAAGTACTGGAGTTTCAGCTCCAACATCAGTCCTTCCAATGAACACCCAGGACTGATCTCCTTTAGGATGGACTGGTTGGATCTCCTTGTAGTCCAAGGGACTCTCAAGAGTCTTCCCCGACACCACAGTTCAAAAGCATCAATTCTTCGGCGCTCAGCTTTCTTTTTAGTCCAACTCGCACATCCATACATGACCACTGGAAAAACCATAGCCTTGACTAGATGGACTGTGGTTGGTAAAGTAATGTCTCTGCTTTTTAATTGGAGAAGGCAATGGCATCCCACTCCAGTACTCTTGCCTGGAAAATCCCATGGATGGAGGAGCCTGGTGGGCTGCAGTCCATGGGGTCGCTAAGGGTTGGACACGACTGAGCGACTTCACTTTCATTTTTCACTTTCATGCATTGGAGAAGGAAACGGCAACCCACTCCAGTGTTCTTGCCTAGAGAATCCCAGGGATGGGGGAGCCTGGTGGGCTGCTGTCTATGGGGCTGCAGAGTCGGACATGACTGAAGTGACTTAGCAGCTGCTTTTTAATATGCTGTCTAGGTTGGTCATAACTTTCCTTCCAAGGAGTAAGCGTCTTTTAATTTCATGGCTGCAGTCACCATCTGCAGTGATTTTGGAGCCCAGAAAAATAAAGTCAGCCACTGTTTCCACTGTTTCCCCATCTATTTGCCATGAAGTGATGGGACNATAACTTTCCTTTCAAGGAGTAAGCCTCTTTTAATTTCATGGCTTCAATCACCATCTGCAGTGATTTTGGAGCCCCCCAAAATAAAGTCTGACACTGTTTCCACTGTTTCCCCATCTATTTCTCATGAAATGATGGGACCGGATGCCATGATCTTCGTTTTCTGAATGTTGAGCTTTAAGCCAACTTTTTCACTCTCCTCTTTCATTTTCATCAAGAGGCTTTGTAGTTCCTCTTCACTTTCTGCCATAAGGGTGGTGTCATCTGCATATCTGAAGTTATTGATATTTCTCCCGGCAATCTTGATTCCAGCTTGTGCTTCTTCCAGCCCAGCGTTTCTCATGATGTACTCTGCATATAAGTTAAATAAGCAGAGTGACAGTATACAGCCTTGACGTACTCCTTTTCCTATTTGGAACCAGTTGGTCCATGTGCAGTTCTAACTGTTGCTTCCTGACCTGCATATAGTTTTCTCAAGAGGCAGGTCAGGTGGTCTGGTATCCCCATCTCCTGAAGAATTTTCCACAGTTTATTGTGATCCACACAGTCAAAGGCTTTGGCATAGTCAATAAAGCAGAAATAGATGTTTTTTCTGGAACTCTCTTGCTTTTTCGATGATCCAGCGGATGTTGGGAAGACAGGAGGGGACCATTAAAATGCTGTGTTTATTGTTTAATTGCTCAATTGTGTCCAACTCTTTGCGACCCTTTGGAATGTAGGCCACCAGGCTCCTCTGTATACGGAATTTTCCAGGCAAAAACACTGGAGTGGGTTGCTGTTTCCTTCTCCAGGGAATCTTCCTGACCCAAGGATCAAATTTGCATCTTCTGCATTGCAGGCCAATTCTTTATCGCTGGGCCACCAGGCAAGCTCCAAAAGTATGGTCATGGAAAGGGTTAAAAAATAGTTTTCAAACTATTCTGCTTATAAGCTTGGCTCACAAAGTTGCTCAGCCCATGGTGGAGCTAAGAAGTCTCCCAAAAGAGTGGGAGCCAGCAGGGCATCATCTTATCTTCCTCCCCAAAATAAGACACTTCTATGGTTATCACCTGGGAACCACCTACTGCTATGGGCTTTGGTTGAAGCAGAAATTAGGAAGGACCATGCAGATATGCAGATGACACCACCCTTATGGCAGAAAGTGAAGAGGAAATAAAAACCCTCTTGATGAAAGTTCCTGTCTCTTATACACATCTAGATGTGTATAAGAGACAGCTTCTATGGTTATCACCTGGGAACCACCTACTGCTATGGGCTTTGGTTGAAGCAGAAATTAGGAAGGACCATGCAGATATGCAGATGACACCACCCTTATGGCAGAAAGTGAAGAGGAAATAAAAACCCTCTTGATGAAAGTGAAAGAGGAGAGTGAAAAAGTTGACTTAAAGCTCAACATTCAGAAAACGAAGATCACGGCATCCGGTCCCATTACTTCATGGGAAATAGTTGGGGAAACAGTGTCAGACTTTATTTTGGGGGGCTCCAAAATCACTGCAGATGGTAACTGCAGCCATGAAATTAAAAGAGGCTTACTCCTTGGAAGAAAAGTTATGACCAACCTAGACAGCATATTCAAAAGCAGAGATATTACTTTGCCGACCTGGGTCTGTCTTGTCAAGGCTGTGGTTTTTCCAGTGGTCATGTATGGATGTGAGAGTTGGACTATGAAGAAGGCTGAGTGCTGAAGAATTGATGCTTTTGAACTGTGGTGTTGGAGAAGACTCTTGAGAGTCCCTTGGACTGCAAGGAGATCCAACCAGTCCATTCTGAAGGAGATCAACCCTGGGGTTTCTTTGGAAGGAATGATGCTAAAGCTGAAACTCCAGTACTTTGGCCACCTCATGCAAAGTGTTGACTCATTGGAAAAGACTCTGATGCTGGGAGGGATTGGGGACAGAAGAAGAAGGGGAAGACAGAGGATGAGATGGCTAGATGGCATTACTGACTCGATGGATGTAAATCTGAGTGAACTCCGGGAGATGGTGATGGACAGGGAGGCCTGGCGTGCTCTGATTCATGGGTTCACAAAGAGTTGGACACGACTGAGCAACTAAACTGAACTGATGCCCTTTGCTTAAGTGATGTAAGTGTATTGCTTCTGTGTTTAAAATCAAAACTTGCAGAATCCCACTATCATGATGAACCTCTAATAATATCACCAAACTAGGAGAAGAAGCTGAATTTGGAGGAAAACTGAGGATGGCAAATCACAGTGCCACCCTATGTAGTCCTTGTTAAGTTGCTCATTCGTGTCCAACTCTTTGCAACCCTGATGACTGTACCATGCCAGGTTTCCCTGTGCTTTACCATCTCCCAGAGTTTGCTCAGATTCCTGTCCATTGAGTCAGAGATGCCAACAAACCATCTCATCCTCTGCTGCTTTCTTCTCCTCTTGCTCTCAGTTTCTCCCAGTCTTTTCCCAGTCTTTCTCTTTTCCAGTGAGGCAACTCTTCACATCAGGTGGCCAAAGGATTGGAGCTACAACTTCAGCATCAGTCCTTCCAATGAAGACTCAGGGTTGATTTCCTTTGGGATTGACGGATTTTATCTCCTTGCTGTCCAAGGGACTCTCAAGTCTTCTTCAGCACCATAGTTTGAAAGCATCAGTTCTTCAGTGCTCAGCCTTCTTTATGGTCCAACTCTCACATCCATACATATCTACTGGAATAACCATAGCTTTGGCTAGACAGACCAATTGCATTCCTTTCTAGGGAGAAGCTACAAGGAGACCCCAAAGTGGAGTTTCTCAAAAAAGACTGACTGTTTTGAATCCCTACTTTATTATACGCAAAAATTGCACTGTGTAGATAACTCCAATCAGATCCAAATTCCAATTTGAAAACCCAACATAAAGTGCACTCCCAAGAATCCATAATTAGACAATGTTTATTACAGCAGCCTGGGTGCTTAAAATGTTGAATATGGGTTAATCTTGGATAGATTTAAAACACCACCTGTTCACTTCTGTTAAAAAATATATTATAATTGTGATTTCAGTTTTACCAAAGTGCTTAATCCTTAAGTGTTTGGTTTCATCTTCTGAATATGTAGGTGGTTGCAGAGGGCCTCCCGTCAGGCAGAGAGCCAGCAGGTGGTCCCTCGACTGGACAGGCAAGTGTGTGGCCAGGACAAAGGCCTTCCTTCCTTGAAGCCACCACCTAGTCCTGCCCAGGACTGAGGGATCCTGTAAGCCCTTCAAGGGCAAGGCTGTCCCAAAGAGATTTGGCATGGAACTAGCTAGACCTTTCATGGGCTCTCCTCATGAAAATCAGATGTAACTGGACCCTTAAAAGTGCGTCCTTGCTTCTCCAGGACAGAGAGGACCTGCAGCTTTCTCGATTCAGTGTCTCCCAGGAGGGAAAACTTGAATACAAAGCAGGAAGGTGTTTAGGCTAATTCTGCATTCACCCTCCCTCTTCCACAAGGTCATAGCTTCTTGATTAAAGGTTTGTGAGTGCCAGAGCTAGATGTCAGTTTAAAGACATTTAGCTCACCCCCTGCCACTAAAACTAGGGTCATGGGATCATCTTCAGGATGACCTTGAGTGGCACTGGAGCCGAGAGCACAAACATCGGAGGTAGGCTAGCCCAGAGATTCACCTTGGGGGTAATTCTACCTCCAAGAGGCAGTTCTGTCCATCTGAACCATTTCAGTGCCACAGCCAAAGGGAAGCTATTGGTATCTTGAGGATGGATGCTTCTCAACACCATAATAATCACACCCAGGACAGCCCCCCCTGCAGAGAATTCTCCAGCCCCAAATGTCAACAGTGTTAGGACTGGGAGGCCCCGTACATACTTGGTCCCTCAGTCATGTCTGGCTCTTTGAGACCCATGGACTGTAGCCCACCAGGCTCTCCTGTCCATGGAGTTCTCCAGGCAAGAATACTACAGTGGGTTGCATTCCCTTCTCCAGGGGGTCCTCCCAATCCAGGGATTGAACCTGTATCCCTTGCACTGGCAGGCAGATTCTCAACCACTGCACCACCAGGGAAGTCCAGTTTTCAATATTTAGACTTAGCTTATGAGTTCAGAGTTTGGAAGGAACTGTAAATAAGATTTATCTAGAAACACAACAAGGGAAGGAGTCTTGGGAAGTTTTGGAGTAGATTGGAGAGAAGAGACAGGGAGGGAAAGGGTGGGAGCTAAGGAGCACCTTACAAAGCAAGGGGCCCAGGGTCCTGCAGGAAGTGGATAGAACAAGACACAGAGGGCTGAGCACACCATCTAAGGTTCTAAAGAGTCCCAGTGTGTGCTTAGTTGTTCAGTCATATCCGACTCTTTGCGACCCCATGGATGGTAACTCACCAGCCTCCTTTGTCCCTGGAATTCTCCTGGCAAGAATACTGGAGTGTTTTGCCATTTGCCATTCCCTTCTCCAGGGCATCTTTCTGACCCAGAGATCAAACCCACGTCTCCTGCATTGCAAGTGGTCTCCTTCCACTAGGGAAGCCCCTAGAAACTACAAAAGTTGCCTTTCAGGAAAAGGAATCAGAATTAAACCACAATGGAAGAAGTTTAAGGTAGATTTAGAATATTATCTTTACAGGTCAGCTCAGTCATGCCAGGATTAGAGAGAGTTTTATGGGGAAGCAAAAGCATAATTTTAACTTCCTCAAATAGAGCAATTTATCTATAAATGGAAAAATCCTCACAAAGTGGATTCTTCTATAATAACGTATTTAAAATATTTCTAAAGGTAGCCATCTTATACAGAGTTTATCTTGACTTTCTGTTAAGCATACATCCTGGTGTTAATTCATACATTTAAAGAGGTGAGGCTATAGATGAAAATGCAGGAGGAAAGGCACTGGGGGAAGTGTCTTTCTCTGGATGCTCACAACAGAAGCAGGTGTGGAAAGGACAATCTGATTCCAGGGCCATGATAATAGTCTGAAAATGATTAGTTCTAGACCCAAATCTGTCCACAATAACAAGAGGGATAAAAAATGTTCTCTTTTGTGAAAAGGCTGAGATCATGCCAAAATTCCATTTTTATAACCTGAGATATAAATCCATTTGACTCACATCTACTATTTTAGCATAACTAAACAGTGTCTGGCATTGGGTAGGAATTTGTTTACAGAAAGGTTACAGCAGTATTTTTGAGACAGCTGTGCACTCTGAGGATGGAGAATGTAGAAGTGAATGTTGTTTAGTCACTAAGTCGTTCTTTGCAACCCTGTGGACTGTAGCCAGCCAGGTTCTTCTGTCTATGGGATTCTCCAGGAAAGAATACTGGGGAGGGTTATCATTTCCTTCTCCAGTGGATCATCCCAATCTAGGGAATCAAACCTGTGTCTCCTTCATTGGAAGGCAGATTTTTTTTTTTCAATAGTTGAGCCACCTGAGAGGTACATAGAAGTGGATACTCCTCACCAGATACTGAAAGTGAAAGTCATTCAGTAGTGTCTGACTCTTTGCGACCCCATGAATTAGACAGTCCATGGAATTCTCCAGGCCAGAATACTGGAGTGGGTAGCCTTTCCCTTCTCTGGGGATCTTCCCCAACCCAGGGATTGAACCCAGGTCTCCCACATTGCAGGCTGATTCTTTACCAGCTGAGCCAGGAGGAAAGCCCAATATTGGAGTGGGTAGCCTATCCCTTCTCCAGGGATCTTCCCAATCCAGGAATCAAACTGGGGTTTCCCGCATTGAAAGTGAATTCTTTACCAACTGAGGTATCAGGGAAGCCCAGATACTACGCTTCCAAATTTCTGTTCTCAATCTAAAAATATAAGACATCCATGCAATCCAGAGAAAGAAGCATCACTAGAGGTGGAGATTCCAGTCAGCTGGCCAGGCACTCGGATGAACAAGAAGATAAAGGTCACCCCAGATGGCTGGCTTTAACTGAGTGTCCAGAGGGGAGAAGCACCTTAGCAGTCAAGGGGACAGTGATGACGAAACCCAGCACCCATATGGAGCTTCCCTGCCTGTGCGAGAAGACGGCCAGTCAATAGTAACATGACATGTCAGCAAGTGAGAAGGGCCATAAAAGGCAAACCAGGGCAAGAGAAGCAGGAGGCCTAAGGGAGGGGATGGAAAGTGTTACCAGTTTAAACAGCATGGAGTCTGCAGAGCACAGTGAAAAGGCGAATATCACCGCAAGTACTTGGTGAAGACAAGCAAGTGTGTTAAGTGGTTATATGTGGAAGGGTGCTTCCAGCAGAGGGAATGGCTAGTGACCACAGAGATGCAGGGAGAGAATATGAAAGGCAGCTTCCATAATGTCTTTACCATTTATATTGAGTGATGCATTCTTAATAATTCATTTTTTTCTGATACTTATAGGCAACCAAGTTTGGGCCATTCTAAAGAAGTTATTGAGAAGGCTAAACATGGCCTGCAGATACAGATTTCTCTACAGTGCTTAATTTTAGAGAATTCAAATTCAATGACTATCAAAAATGAAAATTAAACACCCAGAACTCTAAGGATACTGTTCTTCAATTATCTGGGTTGTTAATTTAGCTGATTGGTATTTTAAGTTTGATGCTCTCAAAATCCGTAAAATATTTATGAGCTAGTGAAGAAATGCCACACTCAGTGTTGAGTAATAAATCTTTTAAATAAGAAAATGGAACTGTTGTCTAGCATCTGTATTATTTGCTGTCATTTGAGCATGTCCAATGTTGCAGGTGGGAAAGATGGCAGACTTCATCAAGTGCACGCAGAAGAGACAGGAGCAGCTTCACTGGAAGTAATGTGAGTGGGCTGTGATGCTCAGATGATACTAATCCTGTTAGTCAAACAAATTCCTGCAAGATGACTAATGAATCATTTGATGCCTAATACCTCGCCAAAGAAGTCGTGATAAGCAGTCATCAGTCACCTTTGCAGTATGCATTATGACTGTGTAATATATTCCACTGGCACCTGATGGTTCATATGTATTTCATAGCAGAGAGAATATTTATATCCTAAAAGCAATCACAGATTTGAGATATTTAAACTAAATTTTGTATTTCACTGAAGCAAATAAATTTACAGGGAATATAATTATTTATAACCTGGTTACAGACCCCGGTAAATATTAAAATGGAATCAGCTTGAGAGAAACTGTCAATTGTCCAAATAAATTTCTGCAGTGTATGTATTTTTAGAGGCAACCGAGTTGACTGTGCTTATGAAACATAATAATTTTAAAAACCATTTATGGAAGATTAGGAGGCATTTTAAGAAGCCATGTGGGTTTGTTGTCTGATAAATGATCTGAAGGCCTCCAGCAAGCATGGAGCAAAGCTTAGCTACAATCCTCACACTCAACTGCCAGTGAGTCACAAATGCCTACTCCCCTCCTTGATAGTCCACCCCCGGGGACCCTGGCCTGTCTTTTCTGTGGATCATTCCCCATATTCGTGCTCCAAGTAAAGAATCAGTGCATTGTCCCAAATCTCTAAACTGGGTTACTATCAACTTTGAGAGCCTGGTATCCTATACAGGGATCCACATGTCCACTCATGGACTCTGAAATCTGTGAGGCATGAATGTGTAGGGAGCAACTCCTGTGCTTCCATCTTTAGATGAAATCAAGCACCAACCACGGCATCTTTGAAGAGAAATTCCCCTGACGGCAGAGGCTGCAGTTGACCTGCTGAGTTCCAGGGCTACACACACCTAGAGCGAGGGGGGCTCACAGACACCCTAGTGGCACGAAGCTGAATACTCCAGCTGACAGCCGATTCTGAGGCCAAATGCCAATTACCCATGGTTCCAGTCCATGGAAGCCTACCTCCATTCTGAGAGGCAGCACTTCTCAATTTTCAGCTGCATATCTTGGCTCCATGCAGCAAATCATCTCAACCTAGAAAAATGTCCATCTGTTCACAGAGTAAGCTGGGTATGGAATGTGCTCTGTCCACAGTCTCCTTCCCATGACCATGCGATTCCCAGACGGACGTGTTCTGACCTGGGCGTGGACCCCCGGCCAGCATGCCCTCTTCTTTCCCAGGCAAAGACACCTCTTGCATCTGCCCTCAACACCCGCTTTCTCGAGGCTCCCTCATACACGTGGCTGGTCTCAGTGCCTTGAGAGTCTTGTCTGGAGGGTCAGCCACTTCACCCCATGCAGCATGTGGTATGAAAGCTGCCATATCAAACATAGAGACACTAATCACTGATAACTATTCTCAGCCCTGCTAAATGATGGTTTTCCTGCTGTGCTCCTGAAAATTCAGCTTCTCATCTAGAATTCATCTGGAGTGCCTGCCCGTGAATTAATAATTTTGAGCACTAACAGAGATGCGGGATGCTCTTATCTTTTAGGTACAAGTTCAGGCAAATGTGATTGAAGCTGACAAGTTCTGCATAGACATCTCCCAATTTTCTTAGCTATAATCTGTGTAGATGCCTGAACACACACACACACACACTCTGTTTTGGATGTTCTCATTCCCACTGATGTTCAAGGCCCCCTTCCCCTTCAGGGGTTCTTCCTTCTTTGAGATTAACATGCAGCTCTTTGAATGTCCACAGGCATTCATAGGGCTTCCCAGGTGGCACTAGTGGTAATGGACCCATCTGTCAGTGCAGGAGACATGAGTCATGGGTTCGATCCCTGGGTCAGGAAGATCCCCTGGATAGGGGCGTGGCAACTCACTCCAGTATTCTTGCCTATAGAATCCCATGGACGGAGAAGCCTGGTGGGCTACAGTCCTTGGGGTTGCACAGAGTCAGACTGAAGCATATACACACACAGGCATTCACAGGCATGGTCACTGATTCACTCTCTCATTCATTCAATAGGTTATCATTTATTGAGCAATTACTATGTGGTAAAAGAGATTTTGGATGCTGAGTCACATCTGAAGCAAAGCCACCTTCGTAGCACTTACAGTCTAGAAATAGGATGCTGTGGGTCCTTGGCTAGAGGTGGAAAGCCAGGTACCTCTGTCACAGCGGCCCTGTCTGTGGTGGCTCTAGACAATAATAATGCACATGCCCGAGGAAGCCATGGACAGACCACGGTGGGGTACCAGGGGTAAAGCAGTATGAATGGAGGTGGCGATGGCCTTAAACACTCACGGGTTCTTTGATAATCCTCGCTTGAAAACGTAGGGCCTGATTCTCCTCCCTTTGAGAACTTCTAATGAACAGAATGGAGCAGAGTTGACGGCGGGGACCACGTGAAGAGTCGCTTCATGTTTGCTGCGTAGTCCATGGATCAGCCAATAGTGGGCGCCAGCTGCCATCCCGGGAAGCTGTCAGGCAGCTCTGTGCACAAATCAGGTGGTGGGTCCACCCAGGCGTCCCGCCCACGCCCAGGTGAGGATTCTCCAGCCCCAGTGAAGCCTTCATGTAACACAGCGCTGACAGCTGGGCTGCGACCTTGGAAGACCCTTCGCCATAATCCACTGGCTAAACCGCTCCGGGATTCTTGACTTTCAGAAACCACGGGAGTTAATAAACGTTTGTCACTTTAACCTTCTAAGTCTAGGGGCTACACAGCAAGATAGAACTACTACGGATGCCAACATAATGTTGTCCTTTTAAGATGACAGGCTATACTTTATTATTTCCTGGAAATACAGCTATTTTTTAAATCCCATCTGTATTCAACATCTCAGCATAATGAATGCAGAGAGCCAATTTGAATGCCTGGATATACGTATATATTTAATACATGAGTACACACGTGCACTGAATTAGTTACATCTTAATTTGAAGATAATAAGTCAAACTACAAATTAAAATTAAGATAGATTTCTTTACCTAGGGCAGGTAACATAATTTCTCTGATCTGGTTTGCCTGTAAAATTGGGCTAAATTAGGGCCACTCTCCAGGCATTACAATTTGCTAATCGTGATACCTGGCACTGAGCAGGCAGCTATGTGTTACCAGCAGTAGAGGTGTGTGTGTGTGTGTGGAGTATCTTCAGCCCCATCCTGACCCAATAGTAAAGCAGAGTCTCCTCCACTTCATCTACCTTCATAGACTCAGGTATGTTAGTAGTAATGCCAGTAATTCTTGAAGCTTAATGACTTCGTGTTCGCTGCTCTGAATACATGAGGCTGCTATTCTTGTCATTTGCACTTTGTAGATGAAGTGCAGAAATGTAAATAACTGGGCTGAGTTCCCACAGGTCCAAAGTGGCCCAAAGGCCAACACAGGCAATTAGGAATCCGAATTCGAGATCTTTTTTTAAAAACCAAACTAGCTTGTCTCGTGTTGGGGAGCTGACACCCCATGGCCTCCTGGGAGGACAACCCTTTGCAGGGGTGGCTCTCTCCTGCCCCACAGAGATGCCCATTCAGGGTGAGCCAACAGAGTGGTAGGGTGAGGCAGAGGAGGGCCTGGGCTCCCCTTGAAGGTGTTCAGAAGTGACAACATGACAGAGAGATGTAGGTGAACCATTCAGTCAAGGATGGAGTATGAGCCAGATCCCAAAGGGCCAGTGAGACCCAAGATGGACTACAGGATGGTTGGCACTGGACAGTGGCCTGGCCAAGCACCGGGGGCAGCACCTTCACAATAGCCAACCAAGACCCAAGGGGGCACCTCAGAAGACTCTTCTACCCACTCTTTCATCACTCCACTGTCCTGGCACCATCTGGAGGAGAGGAAGAAGGAAGAAACTGAACCTGAGAATCTGGGTGTCCCATAGAAGGGACAGGCCTGAGCGAGGGGCAGCGGGTTAAAGCAGGGAGAGCAAGGGAGTGATCGCGGGAAGTCTGCATCCTGCTGAGTGGGGGTGGTGTGGGCTGGAGTGGGAGGTTGATGAGCAAGATTAAATCACTTCTGTGCAAACTTGACCAGCTGCATTTCATTCACACTCCAAGGTCTAGTGCGCACGGCTGACCTGCCACCTGAAGCGGTCCTGCTTGCTGCTCCTGACGATGCTGTGGAGCAGATGAGGGACAAAGAATTCACGGGCATAAGGAACCACTCTGGCAGCTGAATGACCCACAGGTTCTCACCCAGCGGGTCCGGTGATGACGTTATAGGGAGGCTCCCCCAGGAGGACATGGTGAGGGACCCTCTGATGCCGAGTTCTGACCTTAAGATGCCTAGCATCACATACCCACACCCTCCCGGCACATCTTGTCTCCATCTCTGGGTTAAAGCACCACTTTCAAGCCCAGACACTGACCCCACCTCCACAAGCAATCCTCCCATCCCCACACTCCTCTGAGAAGGTGAAAAATCATGGTGGCCACAGCTAAACATCAGTTTATCACCACACTCTTGATGTTCAGAATTGTGTCTTCCAAACAAAGAGCTCTGGTTCAAAACAAGTTTGGGTGTATTACCTGAAAATCCTGTGATCTCAGCATGGTTTGGGAAACCAGAAAAATTTCAGCAAACACAACTCTTATGAAAGAGTTAGCTTCAAATTCTTTTTGTGTACCTGAAACACTGTTTATCATTCAGATACACTTTGAACGATATTATGCTGATTAAACAAAGAAGCTTTCCCAGGATTATAAGCACATTACTACTAATGTACAGGCTTCCCTGGTGCCTCAAACAGTAAAGAATCTGCCTACAATGAGGGAGACCTGGGTTCTATCTCTAGGTCAGGAAGATCCCTTGGAGAAGGGAATGGCAACCCGCTCCGGTATTCTTGCTTGGGAAATCCCATGGACAGAGGAGCCTAGTGGGTTACAAGACTGAGCGACTGACACTTTCACTTTCACTATACGGTGTATGTGTTGCTTGTTGTAGACAGTGAGTGTTAAGGTAAATTTGCTAACTCTATATAGACTCAAGGAAGAAGTCCTTTTTTTTTGTTCCTGATTTGAGTGAAAGAGTTAAAAACTGATGAGTTTTATGAAGCATAAATGCGAGATGTTTCCAGGGCTGATATATTAGAGCAAGTCTATCTGATAAGCAGCAGGATTTTTTTTCCCCACATGGCAAGCTTTTGAGAAATGATAAAAAAAAGAACAGTGAGATATGAATCTAAGAGAATGTCCTCTTACCAAGTGGAAATTAAAATGAGCCTAGCCAGGTACAGTGTCACACCGCTTTATTTGAACTTGGAAGTTAATATGTGCCTGACTTTACCTTTTTCCTCCTGATAATCACTAGGGAAAAAATAATACATTTGGCAAAGGGAAATGCATGGTGCGGGTTTATAATTGTGTTCACTCTGAAATCTGTGTTGTTAAGGCACTGTTATTCACTAAGTCGTGTCCAACTCTTTACGACCCCATGGACTTCAGCACTCCACGCTCCTCTGTCCTCCGCTATCTCTTGGAGTTTGCTCAAATTCATGCCCATTGAGTCAGTGATTCTCTTTAACCCTCTCATCCTCTGGCACCCCTTTCTCCTTTTGTTTTCAATCTTTCCCAGCACTAGGGTCTTTTCCAATGAGTCAGCTCTTCACATTAGATGGCCAAAGTATTGGAGCTTCAGCTTCAGGATCAGTCCTTTCAATGAATATTCAGGGTTGATTTCCTTTAGGACTGACTGCTTTCATCTCCTTGCAGTCCAAAGGGCCCTCAAGACTTCTGCAGCACCACAATTCAAAAGCATCAAGTCTTTGGCACTCAGTCTTCCTTATGGTCCAACTCTCACATCTGTACATGACTACTGGAAAAACCATAGCTTTGACTATACAGACCTTTCTCGACAAAGTGATGTCTTAGCTTTATTTTTTTTTAAGGCTCTAGGGATCTCTATTTGAACATTTCATTGTTCTCATGAGCTAACTCTGTGATTATAAACATTGCCCTCAATTTGGAGGGTCACTTCTTCCCGGAAACACAGAGGTCCTCCCATAAATACAATGTAGACGGTTGTATTCTTTTCTTATACCCAATGGGTGATAAGCAGAACCATCTTTTTCTCTGTGGTTTAATCTGGTATTTCTACGGGGGCTAAGTGAACATTCCAACACAAACTGTTGCTATTCTTCCATATATCGTTTTGAATTGAAAAGGAATATGTTTCATTGGTTTCATTTGGTGAATTTCCATATATTCTATATGCTTATAGACACCTGAATTCTATGTCTTACACACAACTTCTGGTCTCGCTGGAATGATTTCAGTGCATTTTTATTGTTTAAGTGGGAAGCTGTTTGCAAGCCTGGCTTTGAAGTCAATGTTTTCCTTTGGGAACAGAAGGTGTAAAAGTGAAAATATGTCTCACTCTTTCTTTAAAATGGGACCTAAAAATGTTTTCTAAGAATGCAGCATGCAGATTTGCAGGGGTTTTTCTCTTGGATTTTCTAAGGAGGCATCCAGCAAAAAGTGAAATAACATCTGATAAAACCCCAGAGGGTATGGTCACGTGGGTCTATATTAATAGATAAACTCTCAGTGATCATAGGGGGAAAAAACATTGTATGTTCTCAGAGCTTTGTATTTGTGTCCTTTTCCCACAGAGAAATAAATATGAATCTCTCTTGCTAAACCAGAAGCAAAAGAAACAATCAATTTAGAAAGTGTAGGGTCAGTAAAGGGCTTCCCAAGTGGTGTAGTAGTAAAAAATCTTTCTGCCAATGCAGGAGATGCCAGTTCAATCTATGGGTCAGGAAGATCTCCTGAAGGAGGATATGGCAACCCAATCCACTCCACTATTCTTGCCTGGAGAATCTCATGGACAGAGGAGCCTGGTGGGCTACAGTCTATGAGGTCACAAAAGAGGTGGACATGACTTAGAGACTCAACAACAAAGGGTCAGTAAAAGTGGGAATAACACAGCACTGTACACCTTGCGCTCGAGGCCAGGGGCGGTGACCCTGAGGAGCAACCTGAGGAGCGGTGGCTGCGCAGGCACAGGAGGGCCTAGAGGAGCTATCCCACATTGATGGTCAGTAATGGTGGCAGTAAAGAAATACCTCTCATCCAAGGTAAGGAGCAGCAGTTGCACTTTGCTGGAACAGCCATGAAGAGATACCCCACACCCAAGGTAAGAGAAACCCAAGTAAGATGGTTACTCTGCGACCCCATAGACGGCAGCCCACCAGGCTCCCCCGTCCCTGGGATTCTTCAGGCAAGAACACTGGAGTGGGGTGCCATTTCCTTCTCCAGCGCACGAAAGTGAAAAGTGAAAGTGAAGTCGCTCAGTCGTGTCCGACTCTTAGCAACCTCACAGACTGCAGCCGACCAGGCTCCTCCATCCATGGGATTTTCCAGGCCAGAGTACTAGAGTAGGGTGCCATCGCCTTCTCCAATGCTATTTCTAGAAGGTAGCTATTACTGTTCAGTTTTACAGATCTGGGAAATCACCTAAGACATTCTGACCACACAGATTCTGACCACAAAGCCAAAATCCATATTCAGTTTTATACAATTTCATATATCTATTTTAATTAATTTATTTACTTTTGCTCCTACATGAAAACAGTTTGCCCCATGTCTTTATTTCCAAGTGAAGGAGGTAGATGATTTTCAGTGCCTTTGCCTAGAATTCTGTTAGGTTTCTTCTCTGCATATCAAAATTTTCAGAGCCCAGCATGCTACAATGCTTTTTCAAATAGTTAAGACAGTATTGATCTCTTCTTGAATTCCTGGTACACTTGGAATCAGAATTGCACAGACTGGAACTTGTTTATTTCTCTGCTTGTGTGTTTATTTCTCTTCTTAATCCTTTTTTCTAAACAAAATTATTGAAAAATCTAATGTGAGCTCTAAATACCCTCCTCCGAAAAATAACGAATACAATTACACAGTTGTGCTTTCCTGAAGCTCATCCTTTGGACTTCCGGCTTTGAATGCATTTATTTAAACCACGCAAGAAAATTACATGCTCCTTGAGAACAGCAACTATGATTTATTTTCTCTTGAGTTCCCTGCAGTGCCTGGCACAGTGCTGAACAAATATACTAAGTGACGTACCTGTCAAAGAATCTTGTGCTATAGAGTATGCCAAGTGATAGGTTTTCAGCATAAGCTCATCTAATTCCAGTTTGCAAAATAAGAAAGTTGGGTGTATTTTGCAGAACCAAAAGACCAGGAGATTACAGTTTCTAAAAGGGAGCAAAATGAGTTCATCTCCACCATTTCAAGGTCGTTGAGCTGTGAATTCTCAACCTGACTGCAGAATCCGGATTTTTTTCCTTCTATTTTTAAATTAATTTTTATTGGAGTATAGTTGACTTACAATAATGTTAGTTTATGCTATGCAGAAAAATGAACTTATTGTAAATAAATATATATCCACTCACTTTTAGATTCTATTCCCATACAGCTCATTACAGAATATTGAGTAGAGTTCCCTGTGCTATACAGTAGGTCATGAGTTATTAATTTATATACAGTAGTGTGTATAGGTCAGTCCCAATCACCCAGTTTATCTCCCCCAATTCCCACTTATCCCTTGGTAAGCATAAGTTTGTTTTCTACATCTGTGATTCTGTTTTTGTTTTGTAACTTTTTTTTAAGATTCCACATAAAAGTGATATCATATGATATTTGTCTTTGTCTGTCTGATTTCATTTAGTACGACAGTCTCAACGTCCATCTATCTTGCTGCAAATGGCACTACTTCATTCTTTTTTATGGAAGAGTAATATTCTCTCTCTCTGTCTCTGTCTCTCTCTCTGTCTCTCTCTCTCTCTCTCTCTCTCTATATATATATATATATATATATATATATCACACATCTTCTTTTCCATTCCTCCATTGAAGGACATTTAGGTTGCTTCCACATCCTGGCTATTGGAAACAGTGCTTCAGTGAACAATGGGATAACACGTATCTTTTCCAATTATGGTTTTCCCTGGATGTATTCCTGGGAGTAAGACTGCGGAAGTATATGGTAGCTCTGTTTGCAGTTTCTTAAGAAACTTCCATACTGTTCTCCATGGTGGCTGTACCAATGTACATTCCCAGAAACAGTGCAGGAGGGTTCCCTTTTCTCCACAACCTTTCCAGCATTTCTTGTTTATAGATTTTGTTTGATGATGGCTCTTCTTGATTGGTGTGAAGTGATACCTCATTGTAGTTTTGTATTTCTCTGATAATTAGTGATGTTGAGCACCTTTGCATGTGCCTCTTGGCCATCTGTATGCCCACCTATCCCTCCGTTTCCCTTCAGACATTCCTCTTAAGCAGGAGCCCGTATTATAGACATACAGAAGCAGGGCTCAAATGGGACTCACACTCCCTGCCTTAAAGATAGCATCAGACGTATAGTTCCTCACGGTTGGAGGAAGTCCTCCTATTGGTGGACTTGTTCATTATAAAATAATAATAAAGCAAAGGGAAATAGTATTAGGTTTCAAAATCAAACTATAAAGGCAGCTACTAAAAATCACTGTTAGGAAGTCTTTCAATTCACATAATATCATTTTCTTATTCAGTTTCAAATGAAATGAACATTCTCAGGGAACTGGCTGACTATACATATTCCAGCAGGAAAAAATACTGCAAGAGCAAACCAACATTTAGAAATAGTCAAATAAGCACAGTGGGAACAAAAGACAAAACACAATATTTCATCCTAAAATTTAGATCACTAGATAACAAAACAATATTTAAAAGTGGAACAAAACAGTAATGAATGTAGGAAAGGTTAAGCTGCAAGATGGCCCTGTTCCTAACATTCTCTATCTTGGCAACCTCAGTCCAAATGCTGCACCCACTCCTTAGCAGACCCCACATACTGACCCCTGTACACATGTCTCCAGTTCACGGTTGATGAACTTTTCCCTGCAGCCCATCCACTGCCAAATAAACAGCTTTACTTTAAATTATCTAACAGTAATAGATGGCATCTCACTTGCTTTGGCTGTAATTTTCAGCCTAGCATAAGAAAGTTTTCCTTCACAATTGCTCTCCCTAAAATTCCATTCACATAGCAACACATTTTTTCTTCTGTTTTGGGCACATTTACTCCATGACTCTCATTTTCACTGGTAATTGGGCTTTTTATTTTTTTTTTTTTGCATTGCACTTTCTTTCTTTTTAAGGAGAAGAAAGAGAAAACAGAAAGAAATAACTTCCAGACTTAATTACACATTTGTCTCCATACATTGAGAAGTTTCTGGGTGTAAAGGCTTAATGTTTTTTGTTCTTTCTAATGCTCTGAGAAGGTTTTCTTTTGAATTCATTTTGCCTGCTCCTTTCAAAACATACAAAAGAGAAAGTCTGGGGAAGATACAAGCTGCCTTATCAACAGGCTGGCCCTGCACTGCTTTTATTATCATGACTGCAGCCACCAACAGGATGGTAGACTTTGTATATAAGCTACCCATAGCAACTGCCCTGCTCCCCAAAAATCTGTAATGCTGATACTTTTTCTTTTGTGCAATTGTTAGAATCATGGATAGTCTTGGGAGCTTTCCAAACCAGGGGTCGAACCCATGGCCCCTGCACTGGCAGGTGGCTTCTTAAGCACTGGATCACCAGGGAAACCCCCTCATCAGCTGTTCATGAATATCATATGAGTTAATATGTAAAAGTGTTTAAAACAATGTGTAGGGCAATTAAGCTGAGCTTAACATACCACCAACTGAAAAGTACCCCCGGAGCTGTACAGTTCAGCAGCCCAGTATAGTGACCAGCGTGTGTCAGTTACTCGTCCAGTCCCTGCCGACCTCACTGCACAGTGCACTCTTCCAAACAGGCCCTGTCCTTCATCCCTGGACCTCCGCCCAAAGCAAGTCCTGCAAAGGCGGATGCTAACTCTGTCAGAGTGTCACAATATCTCTGAGAACTAACAGATAGAGAAGATGATTAGTATTCTCTGTAGACAAATCAGGAGGCTGAATCTCAGAAAGGATAAGTGACTTCATCAAGAATTTTCACTTAAATGATCACTGGCCATTTCTGAACACCTATGATGTGCCAGACCCCAAGGGCACAGCCAAAGATGACACACAACCATTACTACGGAGGAGCTAACATCCCGCTGGGGAGAAACAGATGAAGGGCATGGACGTGAATGAAAGAACTTCAGACACTACTGATAAGAAAAAGGAGTAAGGTGGAGTGGTAGGGTCTAGAGCAGCTTGGTTGGCAGGTTTACATAATGTACTTGGGGAAGTCCTCTTGGAAGAGGTGACCTTTGCGTTTCAACCGCAGTTCTGAAAAGACTGCCTTGTAAGAAGCAGGAGAAAGCATCCCAAGCAGAAGGAAATCAAGGATCAAGACCTGAAAGAGCTGGCAAAGAGAAGAAACCCAGAGAGTTTGGAATGCTTTGAGTACAGAGATTTTAGGAAGAAGTCAGAAGGAAAGGTCGGGCATTAGAAGTCATGGTCAAGGAGGTAGGCTCCTTTCTGGTTATTGTGGAAATCCACTAGATGGCTTTAAGCAGGGAAGCAGTGGGATTCACTTTAAACTTTAGAAAACTTACTCCAGATAACTGTAGAAAATAAGTAAGAAAAGTGCATAAAATTCAGTTAAGGGCCCAATATAGTGTGGAGAATTCTTCAAGAGATGGGAATACCAGACCACCTAACCTGCCTCTTGAGAAACCTATATGCAGGTCAGGAAGCAACAGTTAGAATATGGAACAACAGACTGGTTCCAAATAGGAAAAGGAGTACATCAAGGCTGTATATTGTCACCCTGCTTATTTAACTTATATGCAGAGTACATCATGAGAAAC
>SJYX01006533.1:419824-442686 GCA_006410675.1 Oreotragus oreotragus
CCAGAGGATGAAATGTTTGGATGTCACCACTGACTCAAAGGACATGAGTCTGAGAAAGCTCCTGGAGATAGCGAAGGACAGGGAGGCCTGGTGTGCTGCAGTCCATGGGGTCACAGAGTCAGACACGACTGAGTGACTGAACAACATGATCGCATAATCTCAGAACCTTCAGAAAAGAGACATGTGGAGCCCCTCTCAGGTAATTCCTGCAATTCGTCTGAAAGAGACACTTTCTGAGGACCACCAAGCGTCTACCTTTCCTGGAGGGCAATTAATAACCAACTGCCAGGGAATGTTTTGTTAGAGACTCTCCTTGTTGCCAAAATCTTTCATCAAATTTAGCACTTTTGCGTTTAGAGGTCAGGACATTCCTTTGATGGCTTTGGCCTCATTTGTGCCTTCAGTTTATGCAGTTTCAGTATCTTAAAAGGGTGTCATTCCCTAGGCCTTAGGATGTAGTACATGGATTTGTTCCAGCTGTGAAAAGAACTAGCTGGACTCAACGCATGGCATTATAAAGAAGCGCTGCTCCATATAATCCCAGCTGTAAATCCTGCTTGATTTAGAATCCTGGGTCAAAGGAGGCCAGCAGGAGGTGAGGGCTCCTGGTGGGAGGCAGGATGGGACAGTGTCTGCCAAACCTGAGTGCCAGAATGCCCACAGTCTTAGCATCCTTCAGGAAAGAGGATGCTAAGCAAGGAACCACATGCATAACTAGAAAGTGGAGGTTGTGATATGTGCTAGTAAAAAAGGAGAGGAGGTGGGAAGGAGTCATAGAGGGCCCCTGAGGAAGTGATTGCCTTTGTCACAGGACCATAAGCAGTCTTTAATTGCCCTTTTTTTATGAGCTGTTGAAATCCAAATGTTGTATTAGTTTGGTTAATATTCAGCAAGTAACTCAGATACTCTTCAGTTGTGCCTGAAGAGCTTGGTCCTGTTTCTTTTGGAATTTCCAGCGGAACAGAAGCATTCATTTCCCTTGGCCATACTGGATGGATTAAAGTAAGTGCAACTCATTTGTCAGCTCAGTTGAAGCAATGTCACAGTAAAATTCTCCATTCCATATCTAGTATTCACTGATATCCTTGGCCTCCTCCCCTGTATGGAGGGGAAAAGTGAGGTCCTCTGTGTTTAAATGATATTATCCTAAGGACGCCACAAGTTTATGATAGAGAAAAGGTCAGAGCACAGAGCCCTGGGTTATCAGTTCCTGTACACCGACTCAGCATCTGCACTTGGTAACCGGAGGCATCCCACAGACGCTGCTGCGGACACCCTTCAATGCCCCAACCAGAGCATGTACAAGGATGGTATGTGTGTGCGTGCTAAGTCACTTCAGTCGTGTCAGACTCCTTGTGACCCCACGGACTTTAGCCCACCAGGCTCCTCTGTCCATGGGATTTTACAGGCAAGAATACAGGGAGAGGTTGTCATGCCCTCCTTCAGGGGATCTTCCTGACCCAGGGATTGAACCAGCATCTCTAAGGTCTCCAGCATTGGCGCATGGGTTCTTTGCCAATAGCACCACCTGGGAAGCCCAGAGGATGGGACACTGAAGAAATTGAAAGCCACGTTCCACCATCACCAACACACGAACATTAGCTTTCTTTCCAGAAAAAAAAAAAAAAATGCAGTTTTCTCTGCCCTCCTTAAACTCACAGNAAGCCCAGAGGATGGGACACTGAAGAAATTGAAAGCCACGTTCCACCATCACCAACACACGAACATTAGCTTTCTTTTCAGAAAAAAAAAAAAAAAAAAATGGAGTTCTCTCTGCCCTCCTTAAACTCACAGATAGTAGAGTTCAATTGTTAGTGTGAAGGGAGATAGGAAATGGGAGCTATTTTATACAGTCATGACCACCCAACAAAAATCATCATCCAAATATTACAACAACCCTAGGATATGGGATATTGTTTCACAGATGCAGAAACTGAGTCCCAGAGCCATTTACATGGTGAGAAAAATCAGCACTCATTTTAGCATCCATACAAGTGGGAATCCAAAACTGCCAAGTTTCCCATTACACCTACCAATGTGGAAACACAGGGTACGGGTTAAGAGCTAAGGTTGTCGTATAACTCTCCTTGAGGAGTACCCTGTTCTATATACTGACTCAACAACAGAACATTTTATTTTTAAAAAGTCAGAACAGGAAATAGAAGTTCAAAGTGATGACTCTGAAGCTCAACATACTTGGGTTTTTATCCTGGCTCTGCTGCTCACTAGACATTTTGTCACCTGTACAATCAGGTCAATAACTTGTATCATTCTGTTTGGAACCTTTCAAGCATTTTTTTTTTTATGGACTCAATGGACGTGAGTCTGAGTGAACTCCGAGAGATGGTAATGAACAGGGAGGCCTGGCGTGCTCTGATTCATGGGGTCGCAAAGAGTCGGACAAGACTGAGCAATTGAATTGAACTGAACTGAACTGTGCCTCAAGATGCTAAACATATTTTTTTTATTCAAATGATATACATCTTAGTTCAACGTGTAAAGCTTCAATAAAAGCTGTTTCCATGCAAATAGCAACGTGTTCAGCATCAGACCCTCTGCTGACATGGGGACCCCTGAAGATTAGCTTGAGTTCGAGCCACTATCCTGTTTCTACAGAGCGAGGGGCAACTACTCAACATCTGGAGCTTGATGACTTCACAAGAAGAAGATGACAGCTGCCCCTCAGGCCCCGGAAGACCAGCATCCATGTGCACAGTAATCATGACATTTCCAGCAATTTACAGTGGCTCTTTGATCTGACAATTTAGGAAGTTTATAAATGGAAATGGATTAAAATAGGACAGTAAAACTGTCCACTGTTGTCCAGGCAAACGCTGGCACAACCTCTTACAAAGAAAGCCACAATTGTCCAGATATAATAACTCTGAAGTTTCCCGTCTCCCTGGATGTTGTCGCCCAGAAAAATAGGACTCTCAAGCTCCCCTGGTTTCTGGGGCTGGCACTTCCTTAGGGCAGACCCTACCGTGCTGCCACTGTTGCTTCTGTCTTGAAATTCAAAGGGAAGCTTCAATGGAATGAGCTTAAGTTAGATCCCTGGGTCAGGAAGACCCCCTGGAGGAAGGCATGGCAACCCACCCCAGTATTCTTGCCTGAAGAATCCCATGGACAGAGGAGCCTGGCAGGCTACAGTCCATGAGGCTGCAAAGAGTCAGGCACAACTGCACGGCTGAGCACACAAGTACACACATTCTGTAGCTTCTCATATAGAGGCCTCTCCTAAGCCGAGCAAGGCACCAGCTTGCTAAGACTGCCATGAAAACAGACCCTGGACTAGGGGAGCAGGCTTAAGCAAAAGAAATCTGTTTTCTCACCATCTGGAGGCTGAAACTTCAAGATCCTGGTGTCAGCAGCATTGCTTCCTTCTGAGTCCACTTTCCTCATCTTGGAGATGGCTGTCTTCTACTCATGTCTTCCTCCTGGGTATGAGTCTGTTTCCTAATCTCCTCGTCCAATAAAGACATCAGCCACATTGGATGAGGGCCCATCTCCATGATCTCATTTGACTTAAACACTCCTTTAAATGTCCCTTCTCCAAATACCATCACATTCTGAGGTCCTGGGGGTTCCAGTGTCAACATACACTTGGTGCGGCACACAGTCCAATCTACACTAGTCCTTATGCTCTGATCACTGATGGATTTAAGCAAAAGGAAAACAGTTAATTAATAAATAATTGGGGGGGAACCCCAAACTTGAGCAGGTGCTGAGACTGGGCAGTAATGACACTCAGCCCTGTCCTTGGGGAGCTTCCCATTAGCAGATGGCAGGTGACTCACACAAAGGAAATTCAAAGATGAAATCTAGGTAAAGACCACCTTGAAATGGAAGTATTATTCACGAGACTTTATCCTTGGACATTTTCTCTTCTGTCCACTAAAAAAAGGTGGGGGGGCATTCTTTTCTTTCTTTTCAGAAGTAGATTTAGAGAGAAAGCAAAAACAGAATGTAGCCCTGACATGATCCAGCCTGCCTTTGTGCATCATGAGTCAGAAGAGCTGTTGTTTCTGGTTGAAATATTCAAAATGGGTGAAAATGCACAGAAGAGGACATGAATAATGTGATCACTGTGGACAAAGGTTCAATGGTGCTTTTTCCGTATGAAGGCTACTAGGGTCTCAGATGTTACGGGAAGTGATTTTCTATTAAAGCCCAGTTTTTGCTACTTTCTCTTTTCCAGTGTTTGGCTTTCTACCATATAATGGGAAATTAGTAGAAACACATTGAAAACATCATTGTGAACAGGTGCGTGATTCAAGCCGGCAATGTTTAAGTGACAGCTGAAGCATGAAAGCGAATACTAGCAGATAAATGTGTGTGTAATTTTAGAGTTAATAATTATGTTGCATAATTTTCTTTGGAAGAAGGGTTTATAATAACATTTTCTAAAAGTGCCAAGCAAAGTAATTACACACTTGGCAAGCCATAAAAACTAAACAACTTGGCAAATGCCTCATTAACCAAGTTCTCAGGTCAATGCAAGGTTTTATTTTATTTAAAGCAGGAGATTAATTCCTTTTAAAATAGGGCGTACTTTGTTATTTTATGATTTCATCATTTTTCTTGTAATTACAATTGTACTTACTACTACGATGTTTGAAAATGTGATTCTTGCTTAAAAATCAACATGGTAAAAGTGAGGCGGACACCCCATTCGTGGACCTCAAAGGGAATGGATCCTAACAAAGACAAGAACCCACCACTTCAGTTCCTATTCACAGTGTTAGAGTCATTATTTTCATTTCCATGGAGGCAGGACCTCACCATTTTAGTATAATGACGTTTTGGCAGAAATTTAGCTAACAGCTAAGGAAATCATTTTGAGGACAAAGATATAATTTGGAGAGTTTATCCATATTTTTGAAGAGTGCTGAGAGTGGTCCTGTTTTCAGAGTTATATTACTGGAAGATCCTGAGAATGTTGAAGTTTAAGTGAATGGTTCTCCATATAAATCCCAGGGATCTACCAACCCCTTCTCAGGAGGCTTCCATTTATATTGGTACACTTGCTAATCAGTTCTAGTTGGCTGCAAATTGAGGCACAAGTCTGGGAACACAGCCCACATAGACCAGGTTGGGGTGATTCAGATGGGTTTGGTTTGGTTATCCATCCTTTATGGATTCAGTTGGTTACTTACCAGGAGTGTACTCACAGGATTAAAACTATTTTTAAATAAATGTGAGGCATTTACTTTATCTTATCAACAGAAAATAAAACCACACATAATGCCTGTACTTAAAATATGTGAAATAATAAATAAAAGTTAAAACCGCACACATTCAATCCATTCCCCAAAAGGTAATAATTCTTCATGTTTGATCATAACTCACTTTCCAGTTTCATATTAGCTTTTATGCAATCTAGTCCACTCTCTAAAACATGGATAAGCATACTATTCATGTTGGATTGCAACTTGCTTTTATCACTTAACCCTATGAGAAAAATATATACGTCAATTCACAAAGTATTCTTGCTTTGAAAACCCCACGAACAGTATGAAAAGGAAAAAAAGATATGAGACTGGAAGATAAACACCCCTGGTTCATAGGTGTTCAAAATACTACTGGGGAAGATCAAGGAAATAGTTCCAGAAAGAGAGCAGGGCCAAAGCGGAAACAACGCTCAGTTGTGGATGTGTCTGGTGGTGAAAGTAAAGTTCAGCGCTCTAAAGAGCAATGTATATATAGAATTTTGTTCTTGGACAAGTGTGCTGGCTGGGCTCGGTCACTCAGTGGAGTCCAGCTCTTTGCCACCCCATGGACTGTAACCCACCAGGCTCCTCTGTCCATGGGATTCTTCAAGCAAGAATACTAGAGTGGGTTGCCATTTCCTCCTCCAGAGGATCTTCCTGATCAAGGGATCAAACCCACATCTCCTGTATCGGCAAGAGGGTTCTTTAACAATGCACCATCTTAGGCAAACCATAACTTATTTACGTATATGTTATTGGTGGATATTTATGGTGTATCCATTTTATGCATTTCATACTGCAAAAATCATTTTTGTATACATCTTTGTTTACTTAAACATTATTTCTATAACTTAGATACCAAAAATAAGAATTCCTCCATAAAAAGTTTGTGTACATGTTTAATTGTGACATATTTAGCCAAATCAGTGCTTCAGGAAGGTTGAGCCAGTTTATGTTCCTGTCAACAGTGTATGGAAGTACCCATGTCTCTGCCACTCGACCACCTCTCGTTTGGATGTTCTGTAAGCAATAAATGTATTCAACTGATGTTTCTTAGTGCATTTATGTAATTATTAGTGATGTATAGAATCTCTCCAGGGGTGTATTGAGTTTGGCTGTGTTTCCTGATCAAAATGAGTAGGATCAATAGATTTTTCCAAGATTGAAATGATCATTATTAATACTATATTGATTATGATGATTAACAATACTGCTAAGTATTGTTAGTACTTAGTCCTAAGTACTAAGTACTTCAGTCGTGTCCTACTCTGTGCGACCCCATAGACGGCAGCCCACCAGGCTCCCCTGTCCCTGGGATTNGATTTTTCCAAGATTGAAATGATCATTATTAATACTATATTGATTATGATGATTAACAATACTGCTAAGTATTGTTAGTACTTAGTCCTAAGTACTAAGTACTTCAGTCGTGTCCTACTCTGTGCGACCCCATAGACGGCAGCCCACCAGGCTCCCCTGTCCCTGGGATTCTCTAGGCAAGAACACTGGAGTGGGTTGCCATTAACAATACTGGGTAACAGCAAATCAGTATGTGCTGTTTTCTCAATGAATTTTTATCAATGCATCTTCATTTACTTCTTTGGTAACTTTTAATAGTTTAGAGTAACTATTAAGGTTTCCCTAGTGGCTCAGTTGGTAAAGAATCCACTGGCAATGCAGGAGACTGCCTATAATGCAGGAGACCTGGGTTAGATCTCTGGGTCAGGGAGATTCCCTGGAGAGGGAAATGGCAATCTACTCCAGTATTCTTGCCTGGAGAATCTCATGGACAGAGGAGCCTGACAGCTGCAGTTCGTGGGGTCACAAGAGTCAGGCGTGATTCAGTGACTATTTAGCTTCTACTTGTTATGCAGCGTCTACTATCGCACCAGGCTGTGTGGTAAAGATGAAACGACAGAAACAGGCACAGTGCTTCATGGGAGGAGGTGCTTCATACCCTTCATGCGATGAGTGGGTCAACAGCAAATTAAACTAAGATCACGGCATCCAGTGTCATCACTTCATACCAAATAGATGGGGGGAAAGTGGAAGCTGGCAGATTTTATGTTTGGGGGCTCCAAAATCACTGCAGTGGCTAAAGTCATGAAGTTAAGAGACACTTGCTCCCTGGAAGGAAAGCTATGACAAACCTAGACAGCATATTAAAAATCAGAGACATCACTTTGCTGACAAAGGTCCGTTTAGCCAAAGCTATGGTTCTTCCCAGTAGTCATGTATAGATGTGAGAGCTGGACCATAGTGAAGACTGAGCACTGAAGAATTGATGCTTTTGGATTGTGGTGCTGGAGAAGATCCTGAGAGTCCCTTGGACTGCAGGGAGATCAGACCAGTCAACCATGAAGGAAATCAGCTCTGAACACTCATTGGAAGGACTGATGCTACAGCTGAAGCTCCAAAACTTTGGCCTAAGAGCTGACTCTTTGGAAAAGATTCTGATGCTGGGAAAAAATGAAAGCAAAAGGTAAAGGAGACAGCAGAGGATGAGATGGTTAGACAGCATCACGAACCCAACGGAGACATATCTGAGCAAACTCCGGGAGATGACAGAGGACAGAGGAGCCTGGCGTGCTGCAGTCCACGGAGTCTCAAAGAGTGCAGTGTGACTAAGCGACTGGACAGTAACACAGTAAACAGGTGTGCCAGCATGTTCTCGAGGCAACATCCATATTCTAAACTACCACCTCTAGATAGGAACTACCACCTTTAGTTTTCCATGTAAAAATGTTTTTCTAGTCACTATATATGTCCCCCAGCTAGAATTAATTCAAAACTGAGCCCCAGAGTCTTATGTGGCTTGGGCTGGTCTCTTGCCGAGACAATTTTTATTCTTGTATTTCTGTTCATCTCATCACTACCTTTACCAGGCCTTTGTTACTGCATGTCCACTATGAACTGTAGGAACTTCCTATCATGATAGCAAGAAGCACCAACAGGTGACCTCTGAAAATCATGTTTGAAAACAGATAAGTGCATTTAAGTATAATTGATTGGGCAAGTAACAACGCCCAAAGTGATTACACAGTCTAGTACTTACAAAAGTAATTACACTTCAGAAAATCAAAATTAATTTGTACACTTCTGATGCACTTTTAAGGCTGTTGACATTTCATTGTAGTGCTTCTAATGAAATGAAAATTATTAATAATTGTTCCTACTTGAGTGTGACAAATGTCATTTGGCTAGAAAGACAGAAGCACCACTGAGCACTGCCAAATTATAATGTTGTTGAAAGTTGAGGATGAATATTAATATTCAAAATGGTGTTAGGCATCTGTATTATTTTAGCCACCAGAAGCTGATGGGCTGTATATCCTGAAATGGATGTGTATAGATGCCCATAATTCTCTCCTTCTCCTCTTTAACATCCAGTCAATTAGATAGGCAAAGGACCGCACGGAGTAGGAGCGTAAATCATGCTGACACACCTGCGGTACCAGGGAGGTCACTGAGCCAGATGGACGGGGACAAGGCAGGACAAAGCCTGCTTTACATGCAACCATCGCCAACAATGGATCCATTGGCTCTTTTGCAAGACATATTAGGGGGATGATTACTCCGATCACAGGCACCCCGTGACAGATGAAGACGCATCGGCATTCACTCTGTACTTATGAAATATGAAATTAGTCATTTTCAAAGGAAAATAAGCCAGGGGCTCACAGATGGGCTTTTAATGTAAACAAAATAAAAATTAAAGTGAGAGAACCACCCAATTTAGAGGGACATGAAAAATAGCTTTGGATATTTTGGGTTGCCAATGCTCTCTTTTTTTTTTTTTCCCCCCACTGTGGTAAAACACACATAACTTAAAATTGGCTACTAATGATAATTGGTGCATTCCCATTGCTGTGCACCCGTCATTTCTACCCAGTTCCAGAATGTTCTCCTCATCCTAAAGGCAAGCCTGCACCCACTGAGCAGCCATCCTCAAGCCCTCACCCCAGCCCTTGGCAACCACAGATCTACTTTCTGTCTCTAGGGATTTGCCCATCTGGACATTTCACATAAAAGGCATCATACCATAGGTCTTTTGTGCCTGGCTTATTTCACTTAGCATGACTTTGAGATCCATCTGTGTTGTAACATGAATTTCTTCCACCTTATGGCTGAATAAAATGTCATTGTATGAATGGACCACAGTTGCTTTATCCATTCATCAGTGATGAAAATCTATGCTGTGTCCACCTTTTGGCCGTTGTGAGCACTGCTGCTGTGAACGTTTGTGTGAAGGTTTTGTCTGGACACCTGCTTTCAGTTCTGCCACTCTTTCAGAGAAATGTCCTCATGAGAGTTCATGAACGCAGAGTAGGGCAGAGAGCTTAGTCTTCCAAATTCGGGGAGGTGAGCCTCAGAAGGGAAGCTTTGTGTGTGCCAATGGAACCCTGCCCCAAATCAATAGGGTCATTCCTTTAAAAAAAATTATAGAGATGACACTGATTAATAACATTATACATTTCATGTGCACATTGTATCTTTACTTTTGTATACATGACAGTGTGTTCACTGCCAAAAATTTAGTTTCCACCCATCACACACTGTTGGTGGGAATGTGAATTTATGCAGCCACCATGGAAAATAATATGGAGAGCCCTCAAAAACATTAAAAATAAAACTACCACATGGTCTAGCTATTCCACTTCTGGGTATTTTTCCAAAGAACATGAGAACACTAATTGGAAAAGATACAGGCACGCGTATGTTCATCTCAGCACTATTTACAATCACCAAGATATGGACTCAAATCTAAGTGTCTATCTGTGGATGAGTAGATAAAGGAATTCACTCAGAGTTCTTTTCCAGGCTTCCCAATGTTTCCCTGAAAAGAAGTGTTTCTACCTGCTCTTTTCCTGTTTTTTTTTTTTTTGCTAGCAGTAGTCATGGTAATTCACTAATTACCCAGAGAAAAATCAATGTCTGTGGGCACTATCAGTTCAGACCTCCTTAAGACCATGTAAATGGTGTCTTCATGCCATCTTCATGGGGTCATGTTTTACTGGCACTTAAATTATGCAATATTAAAATAATACATTAATCAGTAAGGTCCTGATTTAGGCACAAAATTCAAAATGTTGGTAATTGCTCCCAGGTAAAAACTAGATAAGAATCATATAATTTTAAAGCTGTGTGTGCATGCTGTCACTTCAGTCATATCTGACCCTTTTCGACCCTATGTACTGTAGTCCACCAGGCTCCTATGCCCGTGGGATTAAACAGGCAAGAAAACTGGAGTAGGTTGCCATGCTCTCCTCCAGGGGATCTTCCCAACAAAGATCAAAATCGTGTCTCCTATGCCTCCTGTGTTGGCAGGAGGGTTCTTTACCACTAGCACCACCTGTAGAACCTAGTGAATAGGGCATCCTAACTTTAGAGAAATAGGTCCCATCACCTCCTGGAAGGATGAGCCTTGAATGATGCAGCTCAGGTCAAGAGCAGGAAGCCCGGTGTTGTCAAGAGGCCAGTTCAGAATGCAAACGTATGGATGCAAAGGCAGGAGCAGAGAGGCCCCACAGCCCCATTTCTTTATATGTCTGGTCCTAAGAGCCCTTCTCTCGGAGGCCCAGCCTGAGAGCTCCCAAACACCCTTTATCTACTAGGTGTCCTGCTGATCACGCATGCTAGGTAATCCTTCTTTCTGCTAAGACAGACCACGAACACTCATCCACACCAATTTGCTGGCTATTGATATCTCAGGGGCCTTTGTTAAATGACCTCAGCTTGATACACAGACACAACCTTAGATTCCACTCGGTAGGATGTTCTGTCTTCAAGACAGAGGTCGAGTCCCAGAAAGGCCTGTGGAACCCACAGTATTGGGGAAAAAACGTGGCGCCTTCACTTCCCCATCCGTCATTCAAAATTAAAACAGCAGACCTGCCAATGAAGGTGAAGGAGGCCCATCAAAAATCTGATTTTCTCATAAGTATGACTTTATGCTTCTATTAAACAGACTGGGCTGGTAGCCCAAGCAGGGCTGGCCTGTCCACAGCAGATGCCAGCCCAGAGTCTGAGGCTGAACCTCAGGATGAGGAAAGGCAGGCAGGTGCTGCAAGAGCTTCGCTCATGAGCTCAATTTCCACAAATTGTGCTTGTCACTGTTGTGTTCACACATGGATTCCCAGGCCCTCTGGCCTGCCTTTAGCTGCTCAAAGACAGTCAGGAGGGCTGTGCTCACCAATATGCCACGTGCCATCATGTGAGCCTCAGGAAAGGTCCACATGGAAACCTCGTTCCTCACATTTGGATCCCAATTCTTCCCTTTGTCCCGAGTATCCCCACGCAGATAGTCCCTCCAAGTCTCAAAGTCCAGAATCATAAAGTGTGGACCTGAAAGTTAGGGTGACCATGCATTCTGTTGTCCAAGCTGGGACACTTCAGGAATAAAAGGGGGTGAGGGACAAGTAGGCCACGCAACAGAAAAGGGGACTCTTCCAGAAGAACCAGGCCATATGGTCATTCTAATAATAACCACACACAGCCTGTTCCGCAGAAGGTCGTTACAAATATCAGTGATGTGACGGGACGGGCGAAAGAGGATGGTTGATGGTGAGCATGACTAACACGTGCTTATCACTGATGTTTCATTGTCACACCATTAAGTGCCATAGAGGCATCACTGCTTTTGTTGTCTTAGTTGTCCTTTTATAGCAAGTAGGAAGGAAAGTCATGGAGGAAATGTCTTTATGTGGTGACAGAATCAAAGCTGGCCCCATGGGTAGCACAGTGCCTGTGTCTGGTTTGTGGGGAAGCCGAGATGGCAGAGAGCAAATGTCTGTTCCCGAGGAAGTGCCTTAGGGGTTCGGGCTCAGCTGCAGTGTCCACACCCTTGTCCCCTTAGCAATGCATCTCTCAACCCGAGGTCTCCGTCCTTGGTGGCCTCACCCAGGGGGGATGTAGCAGGTCGGATGTTCCCTGGACTGGGTTCTGAGCAAAGTCAGATCTCAGGCTGGCAATCTTCTGAGCATGGAGGAACAGATGGAGAGCAGGGTGCTGGAATCACTCCTTTTCACCTTATTTTTAGCTTGCCAATGAATCCCATGGGGAATAACCAAGGGAGATGGTAGCCTCGCAGTGTCCAGCTCTTTGAAACTGTGGCCCATTAAGCTCCTCTGGCATGGGATTTTCATAGGGGAAAATCATAGGATTTTCCAGGCAAGACTACAGGCATGGGTAGCCATTTCCTTCCCCAGGGTATCTTCCCAACCCAGGGATTGAACCCATGACTCCTGCTTTGGCAGGCAGATTCTTTACTGCAGAGCCACCTGGGAAGCCCAAAGTGAGGTGTGTGACAATGGGGCTCTGCTGCGCGCACTTAAATCTGAGGAGTGGGCTCAGTCTCTCAGTCATGTCCAGCTCTTTGCAACTGTAGCCCACCTGGCTCCTCTGTCCATGGGACTCTCCAGGCAAGATTACCCAAGCAGTTGCCATTTCCTCCTCCAGAACCCTTGGCCAAAACCAATAGCGATGAAAGTGCACCCAATCACTCTGGACTCAGAGTGATTCAGACTCCTCAGGAAAATTCAGACTCCTCAGGATCTCCCTTATGAGCCCAGGAAAAGTCCTAAACTCTTCAGTTTCTTCACCTGTGACTTCGGTCTATTAGCACTTACTTGACGAGGTGTGTGTGATCATTAAATGGGATGATAATACATAAAAGCACGTTGTAATGGAGAATATTTGTTGTCATAATTTTCTGCTGCACTGCTGCTGCTGCTGCTAAGTCACTTCAGTCGTGCCCGACTCTGTGTGACCCCATAGACAGCAGCCCACCGGGCTCCCCCATCCCTGGGATTCTCCAGGCAAGAATACTGGAGTGGGTTGCCATTTCCTTCTCCAATGCATGAAAGAGAAAAGTGAAAGTGAAGTCGCTCAGTCTGTCCGACTGTTAGCAACCCCATGGATTGCAGCCCACCAGGCTCCTCCATCCATTGGACTTTCCAGGCAAGAGTACTGGGGTGGGGTGCCATTGCCTTCCCCGTTTCTGCTGCACAGATGGAGGAAAACTTCAGAGTATATGTTTTTTCCCCAGCTAGAAATGGAAGTGTCTTCCCCTTTGGAAATCTCTCCCTCTCTCTGTCTCCCCCCACCCCCCAACCTCTCCTTCCCTGTGTAAACACAGACAGGGGCTGTGAACACTTGTGTTTCCCTAGGAGGAAGTCCATAATTGGCCGACATCTTGTTTGCCTCACGTTCCTGGGAAAGCTCCCCACATGCCCTCCTGCTTGGCGACACCTGGTTCTGAGAGGCTAATTAATTAGGAAGGTGACAGGTTATCGGGAGAAGCCACAGACACCGTCACCGGAGCCTAATTCTGCTCCCAGTTTCAGATGGGAGTCATTCCTTCCTTTGCATGTAATTTTAGAGGTTAATAATGTCGGCTTTGAAGCATGAGTAATAATCCATTATTAGAAAAACTAGAAAGAGATTTGGTGTTTCTGTAGGAACACTTGTTCTGAATATCTTTTCCCCCAAGTTGGGAACACAAGTGGAGGGTTTGGGGGGAAAGTTCAAAAACACCAATTTGCCAGCATTCCCATCAAGTCTCATGTTGCTTACAGGATTAACGAACAGACACTTTTGTCCTTGTTATCCAATTAACTTTGTCATTTATTGAATTCAGGAGTCCCCTAGTCAAAATGAAAGACCTTTTCCTAGTTATTATTAAACTATAGTGCTAATCTCTATTTCGACACAATTAAATTTTACTCCAATTTAATTTTTTTTAACAGTGAAAGATGTCAAGGTCTGAATTAAAGCAAATGGCTGTTCTCAGATTGAAGGTACTGGTTGCAAAGTACAGTCTACACTATTTCCATGTTAAACTATCATTCCAAAAGGAGAAACCATTTAAATTAGAAGAAAGAATCTGCTAAGAAGAGTCTCTAGTTGCAAGAGTATTCTTCCTGAACTAGTTCCTGAGAGTTGACTGACCGCTCAAATACAAGATCAGGATAGATCGCCAATGAATCAACAATCCTTTGTTAATGAGACATGAAAACAGATCGTCTCTTAGGATGGACAGATATGGGGCTTCTCCGGGCTTCAGTGAGTCTCCTCCTGTTACTTGAAATAAAGTTTCATTGAAATGTAGCCATATCATGTGTTTATGTGGTCTGGCTTCCCTAGTGGTGCAGACAGGGAAAGATATGCCTGCAATGCAGGAGACCAGGCTCGATCCCTGGGTCAGGAAGATCCTCCGGAGGAGGGCATGGCAACCCACTCCAGTTTTCTTGCTTGAAGAATCCTATTGGACAGAGGAGCCTGGCAGGCTACAGTCCGTGAGGTTGCAAAGAGTCGGACATGACCAAGCAACTAACACACTGTGTTCACTTTGGCACAATAACTGTGACAGATGAGCAGTTTGGATGGAGACCACATGGCCTCTCAAATCATGGCAGGGCTAAACAGAAATTTATGGCATCATGAATTTGAGTTCAAGCCTTGAACTGAGTTCAAAGCCTCCATTCAAATGTGTTCACTACAGTCAGTTAAAAAAAAAAAAAAAAAGACCTACCCCAAACACACCACACACACACATATACACACACAATCTGAGATTTAGAGTAACCATTCAGTGATAGAAATACAATATGGTGGATTACTTTTCTTAAGTAATGTTTTCTCTGTGACAACACATGTGTGCATTGTACCACCTGTGGCTCAGAGGATTGCCTGTCAGTGTGCATTTCTGTTTATTGACTTGGTGTATCCAACAAAACTGACATGAGCTTCATATTAATCTGTCTCCAAAGGATCAAAATACTTTAATAAATGTGCTCTTCCCTTTAGGCCTGGGAAGAAATGAAACGGTTAGTTAAATGCTCTGTGACATTGAATGAGAGGCTCATGTTCCCTCCGACTCCAGAGCCAGTTCCATAAATCTGACGGCCCATAAAGGAACTGATGGCATGCTTTCCTAATAGCCAATTAGGGCCCGCTTTCTGAAAGCAAATAAATAAGAGAGATTTGGAATGGAATTTGGGGTTTCATTAGTTGGCTAAATCCTCAATAGGGCTGTGTACCTTGTATACAGATTACAGCAAAAATCCATTGCTGGGGGAAATGTAAGAGGGGAGTGACATGGGAACAAAACAATCTCGTTTTTCATGGAAGGAGGTGAGGCCTTGCAGATGGAAAGGGTCTTTCATCTAGAACCCAGAATCCTCTAGGGAGCTTGTTAGAGTGCGTCTTCCTGGACCAGACCCCAGGAGACACCCAGATCGTCTCTGCTGACTTGGCACTCTTCACATCATTGCTTTCCTGCAGAACACCTTGACAGGTGTGATTCGCGCCAGCTACTGGCTCCTCTGATCAATCGCCACAGACTGTGGCCTCATTCTAAGCGCTGGAATCGGATGTGGCCCTCTCTGCTGATTACAGAGCCCTTGCACCCCGCCTTCCAAATGACAGTTGGGGGATTCAACTGACAGCCCGTGTCAGTGCCTTCCCTGGACAGTGAAAGTGTTAGTCGCTCTGTCATGTCCAACTCTGTGCGACCCTGGGGAGTGCAGCTCAGGCTGCTCTGTCCATGGGATTCTCCAGGCAAGAATATTAGGGTGGGTTGCCATTCCCTTCTCCAGGGGATCTTTCTGACCCAGGGATCAAACCAGGGTCTCCTGCATTGCAGGGAGATTCCTTATCATCTGCTCACCAAGGAAGCCCCCCTTCGGGCAAACCACTACAAGAGGTTCTGATGTCTGTGCCCATCCTCGTGTAGAGGAGGCCGGTGTGAGGTGAACCTGCTCCCAGGTCGGACTCTGGGAAGGCAAAGTCAGGGCTCAGGACACCCTTGGCCACAGACCCTGGGTCCTCTCTGACGTTTTCCTTATTGTCTCCCACCTCTTGCCACTGGTTTGCATTCAGTCTACCTGTCACCCTGTCCTCTCTCTCTTCTCTGTTATGGAAAATAACATCCTATGGGCACAGCCTCCTTCCTGGTCCTCCAGGAAGCCCTGGGGGATGTTCCCTCCACTGTGAACAGATGCCCCCCTCCAAGTCTGGGCTCTCCTCTGTCCTTGACAGGCACAGATGCCCACAGAACTGAGCAGGCTCCCAGCTCCTCACAGGGCAACAAAGACCATCCCCGGACTCAAAACTCCACTGAGATCACACTGTTTGGTAATCAAGGACATGCTTTTTTTTTTTTCTTTTGGTCCTTCTCTGAAGAACCCTACAGAATGAACTGAGAGATGGGTCCACCTCTTAGGTCCCCAGGAAACTGGAACTGGCCTAACGTGGTGGCAGTTTGATGTTCTGATCACTATTAGCCATAGAGACAGGCTTACCAAGCACTTCACAGGAAGGAGGGTGGGCAGTGGACCCCGGGCTGACCTGCATCTGTGGTGGAGGGGTGGGGCTGGGGGGCAGCAGACTTTTAACAGACCCCACCTTGTTTGCAGACACTGCTCCAGCCTTCAGATCAGCCCAGCAGCCCAGCCCTCCCTTCCCAACAGGCCAGCAGGCACTGTCATTCCTAATGGTTCCTCCGCCCTTTTGCCTCTTATGGCCCAAACAAGAAACTGAGTGGCTCATTTAAAGCCTCCTTAGTGGAGCCAGCAAGGCATTAACCAGTTCAGTCTCAGGCTCAGAGCTGTCTAGTGGTTAAGGGAACTGCTCCTGTGATGGAGGCCAAGGAGATGCGATGACACCATCCTGCTTTTAAAGGCTGTCCTTCCAGCCAGGGTAAGGTGACAGGGACAGGGTGAGCCTGTGGACACGTGGACATGTGAGGGGAGGGCAGGTTCAGCTGCTCAATGTCATCCTGGGATGTGAGCTCAGGAGTGGACAGTGCTCTTGGCCTCCCTGCTTATAGGAGAGTTGCTCAGAGTCACGCGTGCACTTCTTCAAAGACAGACATTGGGAATCCAGGCACCGCACACGGGCATCCCCTAATTCATCTCGGCTCTGCCTCTCTTCCACCAGCATTACACACAAGGCACACTTACTTCACACTCACCTTCCTCCTTGTCTGAGACCTTTGCGTCCCCATCAACAGAGGACAGACGGAGCCTCTTCTCCATGAAGGAAGTAGCTTCACCCTCGCTTGGGCCTACTGCTCTTCCAGTCCAGGTGGGGCAGAATCAGTCCCTTGAACCGTGCCCTGGAGCTGGTCCACAACAGCCCAGAAATGTGCAGGGCACAGCTTCTACAGCCCCAAGGTCGAGGGCATAATAGCTGCCAGATGTTGGGCCATGTGATGTCGTGGATACATATGTGTGCGATGTTGTGGACACACACACGTGCAGTGTTATGAATATACACGTGCGATTCTATGACCTAGTGACAAGCAACAGACTGGATGTACATGCAGAGGCACTGCTATATTGTTTTAAAATGCTGTCATGATTGATGCACTGTTTATAATAGCCAGGACATGGAAGCAACCTAGATGTCCATCAGCAGATGAATGGATAAGAAAACTGTGGTACATATAAACAATGGAGTATTACTCAGCCATTAAAAAGAATACATTTGAGTCAGTTCTAATGAGGTGGATGAAACTGGAGCCTATTATACAGAGTGAAGTAAGCCAGAAAGAAAAACACCAATACAATATACTAATGCATATATATGGAATTTAGAGAGATGGTAACAATAACTCTGTATGCGAGACAGCAAAAGAGACACAGATGTATAGAACAGCCTTTTGGGCTCTGTGGGAGAGGGATAAGAATACATTTGAATCAGTTCTAATGAGGTGGATGAAACTGGAGCCGATTATACAGAGTGAAGTAAGCCAGAAAGAAAAACACCAATACAATATACTAATGCATATATATGGAATTTAGAGAGATGGTAACAATAACTCTGTATGCGAGACAGCAAAAGAGACACAGATGTATAGAACAGCCTTTTGGGCTCTGTGGGAGAGGGAAAGGGTGGGATGATTTGGGAGAATGGCATTGAAACATGTATAATACCATATGTGAAACAAATCACCAGACCAGGTGCAATGCATGATACAGGATGCTCGGGGCTGGTGCACTGGGATGACCCAGAGGGATGGTATGGGGAGGGGGGTGGGAGGGGGTTTCAGGATGGGGAACACGTGTACACCTGTGGTGGATTCATGTTGATATATGGCAAAACCAATACAATATTGTAAAGTAATTAGCCTCCAATTAAAATAAATAAAGATGGAGTGGACGTATATGGAAAAAAATAAAAATAAAACTAATCCTCAAGAATAAAATAAAATAAAATGTTGTCATGATTGAAAGACGTGAAAGCAGAATGAGTTAAAGCACAATAGCACATCATAGTGACCCTGCGTATTTTATAAGGACATACGGCTGTTTTAAGGACCAGCATCAGTTACGCTATAGTGGGTCCCAAAAAGGAGAAGAGGGATGGAGGTGGGGCTATTGGGTAATGGGGAAAATAAAATCAGAAAAAGGACTTTCACAGATGGATAAAGATGACGTGCTATGAGCTGAAGTGTAAGATAAACACAACTGTGGGTCTAAGGAACAAATGAAGGAAGGGAGGGATGGAGGAAAAGGGAGGCAGGGGCATAGGATGATAAAGCTGTTTCATTCAAAACAGGTTCCCTTAGTCCCAACCCAAGGAAACACCCCCCAGGTCAGGGGTCCTGGGGCACCTCTGCTGTCCGACATGCAAGTCCATCTGGGAACCAACCCTGTCTCCGTTCTCTGGCCTGCCCCACGCCCTGGGAGTCCTTGACCTCCCAGAGTGACAAGACAGGTCCTTACTCCTCGGATCCTCGCTTACCCTGTCCTTTCAGAAATAGAGCTCAGTAAACATTTACTAAGCAACACAGTCAATAGAATGACACTGAAACCTGAATAAACATGTGTGAATTGAATGAGAACAGGAGATGCGTTCAGGGCAAGGTTTAAGACAAAGATCCAGACAGTTGAAGGCAAACTGGAGGATTCGGGGAAACGCTCCTCCCATGTGGGCTGGGCAGGATGGAGGGGCACTTTGAGAAAGAATCCTGACCACCTCTCTTCCCATGGCCTCACCCAGGGGCGCTCTCACTGTCTGCCTGCCTCCCCATCTGGAACGGACTGGGCTCAGTCTCTAGACCCAGAAGGGGATGCTGAGCCCTCCCCGTTCACACCCGGTGCAGGCACAAGCAGCCTCCAGGGGTGGTGGCGGGAGAGGCTGATGACTTGGCAAATGGGTAAGTGTAGATCAGAGAGGATACGTGTTCAGAGTGACGCTGAGAATGCTGTCAAGGCCCTCAGTGTCCCAAATCCCCTCGGGAGCGCCCCCTTGCCACATGCGATGGTTCCTGCTTTGCTGTTTAGCCCTAACTGACGTCACAGGTTCCCAACAGAGGTGATGCCCCCAGGAGGTGATTCTGAAATTTGTGGGGGCCTTTCGGTTCCAGTTTCAACATGTGGAGCATGTAAATATTGAGCACCTGTTATTTTATTAACGTTATGCTCCTCTATTTTCCCTAATGTCACAGTTAGGGGTTTATTGTGAATTTTTTAAAAATTATACGTAATAGGTAGTGTGTTAGCTACAGATTTCATTTCAGGATGGAGAGCAGACATTACAGAATGTTCGCTCGTAGGAAGACTCTTTCACACCATCAAGGACTATGTCTAAAAACTGGCAAGAGCAAAGTCAATCAGGAGGACAGAAGACACTGGTCACACACACACGGCTGTTTCTCAACTCTGCCCATTTTTCTCCTTTGGAATCTGTGCCGAGCAGGGATGGCACCTGACAAAATGGCCCGGCTCCGGAAACTATGCTGCCTCATACTTTTAGAGGCTGTGATTTCCCCCACGGCCTCAAACCGACAGTTTCCTAATTGGCTTGGAGAGCTATTCACGGCAGGGTGATTTACTGAGATATTATTTTGTGTTTTGTTCCCCGTGGTTCTCGTTCCTCATTCCAAGATGGTAGCCAGACCTCTGAACTCTATGTTCTCATGGGAGTCTCGTGATTTAAGGCCAGAGGCAAAGTTACTCACATACTCTCCTTTTCCGTCTATTATGGAAGTCCAAGCATTGTGTATACACCCTAATGCTTTCAACCTAAAGAAAGGCTAGCTTTTTCTGAAGGGCTGTCTTTCTTTTTAGTGTGGCGCTGGAAAATTATTCATCATATCTAGCCCATGTTGCTTTCACTGATTTAAGTCTCATGTTCATTTATTCATTTCTCCATCAAATATTTATTAAATGTTACTATTAGCCAACCACCTCTCTATTCAAGAACATGGGGTGGGGCAGCTCTCTCTGAACCAGTCTATCACCTTCCAAAATTTTTATGATCTTAAACTCTGTACAAGACAGTCATTCTATGGCATTCACACACCTCACTTAGGACTGTGGATGGCTTCTGATTGCATAAAGTCTCAAACAGACATACAGACAATTTTTGAATGGGGAAAAATGAGTTGAGAAAAAAACAAGCTCATGAAATATTACAGGGACTTCCCTGATGGTCTGGAGTAAGACATGGCAACCCACTCCAGTATTCTTGCCTGGAGAATTCCACAGACAAAGGGGCCTGACAGGCTATAGTACATGGGCTTGCAGGGAGTTGCAACTGAGTGCATGCCCTGGTGGCCCAGTGGTCAGGACTCTGCCCTTCCAATGCAGAGGGCCTGAGTTCAATCCCTGGTCAGGGAACTAGATCCTGAATGCCACAACTAAGAGTCTGCATGCTATGACTCAAGATGCTGCCTGCCAAAAAAGATGGAAGACTCCATATGCCACAACTAGGACTGGCCACAGCCAAATAAATAACTTTTTTTTAAAAAGATCATATTCATAGTAGACATGTAAAATATTTAAAATCAATTTAATAAGAAATATATACATCTGTGTCTCTTTTGCTGTCTCGCATACAGGGTTATCGTTCACAGATGTACAGAACAGTCTTTTGGACTCTGTGGGAGAGGGAGAGGGTGGGATGATTTGGGAGAATGGCATTGAAACATGTATAATATCATATAAGAAACGAATCGCCAGTTTAGGTTCGATGCAGGATACAGGATGCTTGGGGCTGGTGCACTGGGATGACCCAGAGAGATGGTATGGGGAAGGATGTGGGAGGGGGGTTCAGGATTGGGAACATGTGTACACCCGTGGTGGATGCATGTTGACGTATGATAAAACCAATACAGTTTTGTAAAGTAAAAAAAAAAAAAAAATTGAAACAAAGAAATATATAGGTTCTATATGAAGGTAATCATCAAATTAATATTGACATTAATAATGGTTGGTGTTATCTCCTCTACTGTTGGAAAGGAATTCACAATACTCTAAAGATGCCAATTTCAACATGATAATTTATAAATGTAATAAAGTGTAATTAAAACAAACAATTTTTTTTCTTTTGCAATTAGACAAAATATTTTAAACCTTATGTTGAAGAATGAGTAGATAACAGTGGCTATAAAAAGTATGAAAAGGAAGACTTAAGAAAGTATTGCTCATAAAATTATAAAATTAAAGGTGTTAAACTATGCAGTGAGTTAGTGAATGATAAGGCAGTGAATCAGTTCAGAGGGGAAAGTGGAGACCATCCAACACCTATTAGTAAGGGTACTGGATGTTGGGATCTCTCAGTTTACATATATGAATGAAGCAAAACAACACAATACCAGTACTAAGATGAGAGGGAAATATCAATATCTAATTTGATTTCAGGTAATGTGAAAACGAAACTGCAAATAATTACATATGTCCACATACATTGCACAATTCAAGGAAATCCTAAGTTTAGAAAACAGAAAAGCAATCATGATACCATTAACCTCATATTTAATTGCAGAAAAAATAAAATACATTCTATACAAAATGTATGACAAAAATTGAATGATATGCCATATAATTGGCAAAAAATATGCCTTACAAGACAGAAAATGTACTCTTCATATATAATTTTTGAATCCTCATAAAAACAATAATAAGCAATTCACAAGAATAAACAATCACAAGAATCACAAATAGTTATAGATAGATAAAGCAATATTCAAACACAGTAATGATGAAAGAAATCTAAATTTAAACAGCCCTGAATATCATTTGTTAAGCTGCCATGCTGAAAATATGTGCACTTAAGAAACATTTTCAAGAGTTGGTAAAAATACAGAAAGAAGAGGAAGGACATGAATGCATTATTGGTGAATGTTTGAATTGGCAAAACGCTCCTGGAAGACAACTTGGCAGTAGGTCTGTCTATCAGAAACTTTAAAATACTGCACATCTTTTGGTCCAGAAATCAAACACAGGTTTATTCGTGTGCACATTTGTTCATGTAGGGAAATGCTTATGGCATTTGCTCTAATTCAAATTCTTTACTTGGATTGCATCATTTCACCTACGCAAAACCCTGTGAAGTAGGGATTCAAAATCACCCTCCTGCAAAGGTGACAAGTAGGGTGGGAGGGGCTGAGGCTCACCATGCAGAGCTGGCATCCTACACCAGACTTTCAGAAGCTGGAGCCGAGGACAAGAGCTGTGCTCGTCTCTGCTCCCCTAAGCAGGACGGATGCCCCCAAACATCCGTTGCTTCATTATTTATAACAGAAAAGGGCAAAGCGGGGAGTGAGCCAGAGAACTGAAACACATACAATGTGGCACAGACTTAAGGTTACAGGACTTGTGAGTTATATATTTTCAAGTCGAAAGAAAAAAAAAAAAAAAA
>SJYX01006533.1:447418-463223 GCA_006410675.1 Oreotragus oreotragus
CCCTCTCCCTCTCCCTCTCCTTCTCCCTCAGAGTCCATAAGTCCGCTCTACACATCTGTATCTCTTTTGCTGTCTTGCATACAGGGTCCTCATTACCATCTTTCTAAATTCCATATATATGTGTTAGTATACTGTATTGGTGTTTTTCTTTCTGGCTTACTTCACTCTGTATAATTGGTTCCAGTTTCATCCATCTTAAAAAAAAAAAAAAGAACAGGTTGTTGTCCCCCTGTCTTTTTCCGGAGTGGATGTGATACTGTTTGTCTTCTGTACAAATGCTTCAAAACTCAGAAGAAGACCTGCACCAAATAAACAACACACCCTAGTCACATCCTCTTAAAAGAATTATAAAGAAAATGTACAACATACATGGAGGAAAACATGCCATCAAAGGCGGGAAGAACTTTGAGGATGTGAAATAAAAGTGTGTGTCTTTTGCAGTATAAAGTAGACTGATTTGAAGAACCTGAGTTTAACCTAATGTATAATGGCAGCTCAGAAGAAAGGGGAGCTTCTTTTTAAAGTGAAGGGTGCAGTTTATAAAACAATTTCTAAAATGTTTATGGAGAGATGCAATGATATTAATAAAATTGATTGCTGTGTTCCCCAGCCCCCACCCAAGTGTGAAGTGGGTCAGTGCCGGAGGTTTGGATGCCTGTTCCCTTCCTCTTCTAACCCAAGATAGCTGCGATCCCTAACTTACATTGGTCATTCTGTGTTTCTTCTAATTGAAACATCTCCCAAGTGTCTCTAAAGTGGGCTTCCCAGGTGGCTCAGTGGTAAAGAATCCTCCTGCCAATGCAGGGTCAGGAAGATCCCCTGGAGTAGGAAATGCTAACCCATTCCCAGTACTCTTGCCTGAAGAATTCCATTGGCAGAAGAGCCTGGCAGGCTATATAGTCCACTGGGTCACAAGAGTCACACATGACTTAGTGACTAAACAATAACAGATACTATCATGTACCCACCAACACAGGATCACACAGAAGAGCTTCACTGCCTTAAAAATACCCAGTGTTTTCCACATTCATCCCTCCTTTCTACCTTGAACTCCTCGTGACCACTGGTCTTTTTACAGTCTCCATAATTATTTTTCCATGATGCTGTATGACTGGAGTCATAAGTATATAGTCTTTTCAGACTGGCTTCTCTCAGAAATTTAAGTTTCCTCTATGCTGTTTTTTGTCATTTAAAATTGCATTCATTTTACAGCTGATACAATACCACTGTATGGCTGTACTGCTGTTCTAACTTTGTTTCATTATTTTAATTTGTGCAAGGTCACACATTTATTGAGTGTGAAAAGCCCAGCTTTTAAACCCATGCAAGACTGCTCCAGACACCACACATCATGTCACAATGTAACCATTGCACAGTGTATTTGACCATTACTACACACTTGAAACTAATGACCTTAAGATCTCTTCTTATAATTCTTTGTCTATTTATCTCTTGGAAAGCATAGTATCATTTCCAGTGTTTGGTGGTTATGAATAAAGTTGCTGTAAATATTGGTTTGCCTCACTAACTTCTGTTTGGTTCCTTAAATAGGAGTAGTGGTTTTTCCCCACCACCTATGACCTAGCTCCCTATATTAAATTCTCTCTGAAGGCCTTAGTGTTTCCCCTTTTCCTGACTGGTCCCATATATATTTTATGCCAGAATTATTTATCATCTCCATCTCTCTTGGTAACGTCAGCTTCATTCTTCTCTTTTGCTCCAAATAGACTTTTCTGTTTTGCCATACACGTGCCCTTAAATGATCACTGACGATGGTTCCCAAGTTCTCAGGTCCTCTGGTCAAGCAAGCAGCGAGACCACAGCTATAAACCCCTAGCCTAACTCAACCGTCTAGGGTTCACACTGCCTTCAGGGACCATATTCATTTCCTGGGGCTCCTGTAAAAAATTACTATTATCTGTGTGACTTGTAACAATGTAGATTTATTCCCTCACCATTCTGGAGGTCAGGAGTCTGAAATTGAAGTGTCCACTGAGCTGTACTCCCTCCAGAGCTTCCAGGGAAGGGTCCTTCCTTCCTCTTCTGGCTTCTGGTGGTTCTAGGCATCCTTGGCTTTTGACCACATCACTGTAGTTTCTGTCTCTATCATCAGATGGCCTCTACCAAGTGTGTCAAATTCCCCTCTGCCTACCTCTTATAAGGACACCTATCAAATTTAGGGCCCACCTAGATAATCTAGGATTCAATTATATCTGCAAGGACATTTTTCAAAATAAGCTCACATTCACAGGCCCCAGGGGATAGGGTATTCAGTTCAGTTCAGTTCAGTTCAGTTCAGTTCATTTCATTCACTCAGTCATGTCTGACTCTTTGTGACCCCATGAATTGCAGCACGCCAGTCCTTCCTGTCTATCACCAACTCCCAGAGTTCACTCAAACTCATGTCCATCGAGTCAGTGATGCCATCCAGCCATCTCATCCTTGGTCGTCCCTTTTTCCTCCTGCCCCCAATCCCACCCAGCACCAGAGTCTTTTCCAGTGAGTCAACTCTTCGCATGAGGTGGCCAAAGTATTGGAGTTTCAGCTTTAGCATCATTCCTTCCAAAGAACACCCATGGGCTGATCTCCTTTAGAATGGACTGGTTGGATCTTCTTGCAGTCCAAGGGACTCTCAAGAGTCTTCTCCAACACCACAGTTCAAAAGCATCAGTTCTTCAGCACTCAGCTTTCTTCACAGTCCAGCTCTCACATCCATACATGACCACTGGAAAACACATAGCCTTGACTAGACGGACCTTTGTTGGCAAAGGTATGTCTCTGCTTTTGAATATGTTATCTAGGTTGGTCATAACTTTTCTTCCAAGGAGTAAGCGTCTTTTAATTTCATGGCTGCAATCACCATCTGCAGTGATTTTGGAGCCCCCAAAAATAAAGTCTGGTGTGGACAACTCACTGCAGTGGGCTGTCTGGTCATGGGTAGACCAGTTGTCTTCAAACATTGACTATTCTGAATCTACCAGTGGAAGGGGCAGTGCAAAGAAGAAAGGACAGTTCTTCGGAAATTGGGAGAGCTGGTGGAGGGGACAAAAGGCATTAGACAGATGCCTCACACCCACACAGGAAGTGCTTGCCCTCACCCCTGCCCCCAACACACAAACCTACACACTTAGTGTCATTTCCATTGTCTCAGCCACATCAAGTTTCCCCACGTGAACTGAGGTTAGGGTCTCAGCCTCTGTTACTCAAATCATTACCCATTCAGCCTGAAATGTTTTTTAATCATTCATTAAGAAATGGTATGTTGCCTTATTCGAGATTCCACATTGTGTTTAGTTGCATTGAGCAGCTTCAATTGCAGGCAACACATTCTGGTAAATTTCATTTTCATTTTTATTCTGTTACCAATGTTTTCTACTTTGTCTTGTTATGGCTTCTTAGATACACTCATCAATTAAAAGTGGACATTTAATTTCCAAATACATGGGGTTTTTAAAGTATCTTTGATATTAATTTCTCATTAAATGCTTTCTCCTCTGCAACCATCCTCTGTGTTTTGTCAGTCTTCTAACTTTATTGAGGCTTTCAATGGCTAAATCAAAGACGTCTCTTGGTAAATGTCACATTGCACTTGAAATTATGTGGGCTATTTTCAAATATATTTTGATATTGATTTCTGACATAATTCCACAGTGATAAGAGAATAGATTCTGTATGATTTTAATACCTTTAGACCATGTAATTTTTGCACCTTGTTTTATGTCCCTGGATATGTTCCAGTGTCTCCTAGTTTATAGTCTACCAAAATTTTAAAAGAATTTGTATCCTACTGTTGTGTGAAAGGGGCTTCCTTGGTAGCTCAGAGGGTAAAGCGCCTGCATGCAATGCGGGAGACCCGGGTTCGATCCCTGGGTTGGGAAGTTCCCCTGGAGAAGGAAATGGCAACCCACTGNTTCCAGTGTCTCCTAGTTTATAGTCTACCAAAATTTTAAAAGAATTTGTATCCTACTGTTGTGTGAAAGGGGCTTCCTTGGTAGCTCAGAGGGTAAAGCGCCTGCATGCAATGCGGGAGACCCGGGTTCGATCCCTGGGTTGGGAAGTTCCCCTGGAGAAGGAAATGGCAACCCACTGAAGTATCCTTGCCTGGAGAATCCCATGGATGGAAGAGCCTGGTGGGCTATAGTCCATGGGTCACAAAGAGTTGGACACGACTTTTCTTAATTATGTTGAATTGCTTCATGGTGCTTTTCAGGTCTACTATATCTTTCTACTTTTCTGTATTATTCATTCTGTTAATTTTTGAGAGTTTGATATTGAAACTTCAACTAAAAATATGAATTTATCTACTTAAAAATAATTGTAACATATAGTAGAACTATATATAACTTCATTTTGTATTTCTAAGTCTCCTGTAAATGTGTTATTATAACTTCATAATTTAAAAAATAAAAAAAGCAAGAGAGAAAAAGTATGTTAAATAATCGAGGTCTATAAATAGACCTCATGTCCAATTCAATATATGTCTAATTCAACATAAAACTACCTATTTAGAGAGTGTGCATATTTACCACTATAAATTCACACATACGTTTTTAAAGCACCCCCTCCTGCTGTGTGGAAGGCTATTCAATCGATGAGCCAGAGAGTAATAAGAAGGCATCATTCGACCCTGTACTGTTGTGGGGACGTTTCGTTAACTCATCGAGCCACACTAGTGGTTCTACTGTGTCTGCCTGTCTTTGCTGTGAAAGCTCTTTGTAGCAGCCCAAAGAGACAGCTTCTTCTTTGGAGTGGGGACACCTCAGGGACCAAGCGTCGAAGAGAGTCTTTGAGTCTAGAAAAGCAGACTGAAGTTCAGGCAGAGGGATTTGCTTTTGGATCCCACGGAAAATGTATAAGAAATGCATTTATAGGATCCTCCCCCTTTCCTTGAGTCCTGAGAAAGTCGTGTTTGGTTGATTCCCCTTGAGATGTTTGATCAGTGTAAGTCAAAACAAAACCCACAACTCTGGATTCCACATCCCTTGTCATTTCGTCAAAAAGAAAAGCCCCAAAGCAATCCATTCTGCTGCCCCAAGCACAGTCAAAGTGACATTTGGAGATGAGAGCGTATTGTCAGCTATTTTGTCTTGCTCATTCATTTCAGTTTTGTTAGATCCTTTGTTTCTTTGATGCTCAGAATATTGCACCATTTGGCTCTAAAATCTACATTAGAAGAGCATTAATTAAAGGCAGACACATGCAATGGAGACAGTGTTAAAATTGTGCTTGAAGGTACAATGTAATTAATTTTGTACAAGAGAAACATAAAAGAGGGAGAATGAAACTGGAGGAAACAGTACCACAACCCACAAAATGATAATGAGAAATACAATTGTAGATTAGACAAAATATGAAAAAACATATGGAGTAATTAGACTTCCGGGGGGTGGGGAATCAAAACAAAGCGTCTCCTGCTAAGTACTCAAGAAAATTTGGTGGAGAGCATGCATCTCAAGTATCTCCTGCCAAGACTTGTGTTTTCTGTGGATAGGATGACTGGCCCTAAGTATATGCCAGGTGGAAGGAGAAGAAGATCGTGATGCAGATTTGCTAAGAGCTGGGGAAATGGAGTTAGAACAAGACATAGAAGCAATCCTGTGTAAGGCTTAGAAGCAATCCTTCGTAAAGGAAGAAGTAAGAAACAGACCCAAATATGATATGGCTCATCTCCCTTCCTAAATGGGCCAGAGCGACCACAACACATTAAGACTCATATTCCCAAGAGACTTGACATTACAAGGATGGTTATTAGGTCAAACTCAATTTACAATGTCGAGAAATAGTTCATTTGAATTTATTGCATTTGTATTTCAGTCATGCCTTAGGGTGCTGTAATTGAAAGTTACAGAAACCTCATGAAATTGGGTCTAGTAAAAGAGAAAAGAAAATGAATCAATACAAAAATCTTCATGTGGGAATCCATTCTATGTCCCTGTAATCACTATGATAATGACAGTGATCATTTGGTAATAAACATCACAGCCCAGAGTGGACTTCTTCAGAGCAAGTGTGGCTGTTGATTTTTGCTTAAATGCCACGTAGTTTTATTTAACCAGCAACCAGATTAGACTCTCTCATGGCTGTTCTTCTGTGGGGAGAGGAAAAAATAGGGACTGGCGTTAGTTTAGCTGGGTAACAGCTAACATTTGCTTCAGGCTCCATCTGTTCCAGGCCCTAGGCTGTAGTCTTGTTAACAACACCTGTGAGAATGTCCCCTTTCACAGAGGAGGACGGAGGCCCCAGAGCTGAGTGACCAGCAGAGGGCAGCAGACCCAGGAATGGACTCCTGGGAGATACTGGAGCTCACTTATAACCTAACCCAAGTGACAGCAAGGAGATGAAACAAATGAATCCTAAAGGAAATCAAGCCTGAATATTCATTGGAAGGACCGATGCTGAAGCTCCAATACTTTGGCTGCCTGATGCAGTCAACTCATTGGAAAAGACCCTGATGCTGGGAAAGATTGAGGGCAGGAGGAGATGGGGACAACAGAGGATGAGATGGTTNAAAGGAAATCAAGCCTGAATATTCATTGGAAGGACCGATGCTGAAGCTCCAATACTTTGGCTGCCTGATGCAGTCAACTCATTGGAAAAGACCCTGATGCTGGGAAAGATTGAGGGCAGGAGGAGATGGGGACAACAGAGGATGAGATGGTTGGATGGCATCACTAACTCAATGGACATGAGTTTGAGCAAGCTCAGGGAGATAGTGAAGGGCAGGAAAACCTGGTGGGCTGCAGTCCATGGGGTTGCAAAGAGTCAGACATGACTGAGTGAACAACAACAGCAATAACCCAAGTCAGGAACAAATCACCACAAGCCTAACTCTTTAAACAGGAGCCCTTTATCATCACCCAGCTTCTGAGCATCAGAGTTGGGGCACAACATGGCTGGGGGAAGGAGATTTCCACTCAGAGTCTTGTGCGATGTAAATCCAGGTGGGTCTGGGCTGTCCCAGGGGGCTGGGGAGGAATTGTTTCCAAGTGCAGGCAGGTTGCTGCCACAGCCCTGCCTGGCTCAGGCCCCCCTCAAGGCCTCACATCTCCAGGTGGTTTCCCGGACACGTCCCCACCAGCATCCTTCTCATCACTCTCCAGTGACACATGCCACTCACTTTCTCCCCAGCCTTCAGCAGCAACACCTGTAAGGCCCCACTTAGGCTAACAGTCTACTTACAATGACTTAAGGCTTCCCAGTATTCTTGCCTGGAGAATTCCGTGAACAAAGGAGCCTGGCAGGCTACCGTCCGTGGGATTGCAAGAGTCATATAGGACTTAGTGGCTAAACCACCACCACAGGGCTTCCCAGGTGGCACTACTGGTAAAAAAAAAAAAAAAAAAAAACCATCTGCCAAAGCAGGAGACCTAAGAGACTAGGGTTCGATCCCTGGGTTGGGAAGATCTTCTAGAGGAGGGCGTGACAACCCACTCCAGCATTCTTTCCTGGAGAAGCCCATGGACAGAGGAGCCTGGAGGGCTACAGTCCATTGGGTTGCAAAGAGTCAGATGTGAATGAGCAAGTAACACATTCACTAGACTAACCCCAGCACTCATCTTCTCTCCCTCCTCTAAGTCTCTTTGTGGGTGTTTAGGTGTCCCTGGTGTCCTTTCCCCAAAGCTCCAGCCAAGCAAGACATGCCTTCTGCTCCCAGGAGGTTCAGGAGATGGGATGTCAGATGTTCTTCCTGGGGACGCACAGCTCTCCTGTCCCTCTGTCCCAGCATCCCCTGTGGGAATCCCGTCAGTTCTGCCACGGAGAGTCTGGGGTGATGCAGAGGCCTCGTCTCTCCAGCCAAGGGCATGACTGTGCTCTCGACTCTCTTCCTGTCCCTACCATCCATGCTAACTGATGCTCCCACTGACCTCTTCAGAAAGACTTCTCTTGCTTGGCTTTTCCTGCCTGATGAGTGGCACAAATGTTAGACCTACCCCCTGGAATCTTAGTGAATTTATCTTGCCAGAGTAATTCAAGCCACTGTGGGATTTCTCAACAGTCAGATTAATTTGAAATAGGCTCTTTTTTATGTGATTTTTTTTTTTTTTTTTATTGGGTTGCAAAGAGTCAGATGTGAATGAGCAAGTAACACATTCACTAGACTAACCCCAGCACTCATCTTCTCTCCCTCCTCTAAGTCTCTTTGTGGGTGTTTAGGTGTCCCTGGTGTCCTTTCCCCAAAGCTCCAGCCAAGCAAGACATGCCTTCTGCTCCCAGGAGGTTCAGGAGATGGGATGTCAGATGTTCTTCCTGGGGACGCACAGCTCTCCTGTCCCTCTGTCCCAGCATCCCCTGTGGGAATCCCGTCAGTTCTGCCACGGAGAGTCTGGGGTGATGCAGAGGCCTCGTCTCTCCAGCCAAGGGCATGACTGTGCTCTCGACTCTCTTCCTGTCCCTACCATCCATGCTAACTGATGCTCCCACTGACCTCTTCAGAAAGACTTCTCTTGCTTGGCTTTTCCTGCCTGATGAGTGGCACAAATGTTAGACCTACCCCCTGGAATCTTAGTGAATTTATCTTGCCAGAGTAATTCAAGCCACTGTGGGATTTCTCAACAGTCAGATTAATTTGAAATAGGCTCTTTTTTATGTGATTTTTTTTTTTTTTTTTGGTCAGAGTAGATTTGTGATTTAAAAAAATGATGGAAGTGGCTTTATAATAAATTATGTACATGGAATGTGAGGTTCGTGCACTTTTTTCACAGCTGGCATCTCTCAGCTACTGTGAGTTGAAATCTACTTTGGGGTGTTCTTTCTGTCATTCCTGCAGGTGAAGCAGGGAACTGGGTTGAAGAATCAATTCAGAAATTAAGATCCAGGGGCTGATGTGAGTGTGCAACACCATATCAAAGTTCTCCATCTCCTGCAGTGAATCTCTAAAGCCAAGCTAAGAGTTGCTGAGGGTCTGCAAATGGCATTATTTAGCTTTTAACTTTCACAGAATAAAACAGAATAAAATATGGCCCCATGTCCAAAGAAAATCCTGGCTACTGCTTGTAATAAATTCCTGTGTGTGCTCCAGACATATAACCCAACAGCATGCCGGCAGCTCCTTCATTCTTCATGGAGCTTATTTTTATTTGAGTTGCAGGCATTAAGGAAGATGCCAGACATGTATATATTAATAATCCCTCTATTTATATGTGTACACTCTTCCAGGCACATCTAAATATACATCCACAAATACACACATACACATACACACACACATACACACACTCACACCAATTCTTCTAACAGTAGCATCTGTTCTCCAGAAAAGTTCCCAAAGAAATATTTCCAAGTTTTTGTCATGTGGTCTAGAAGGATTCTTTGAGGTCATCTCATCTCGCATTTGATCCTGAGTGCTGGTGTTGTTCATTTGCTCAGTTGTGTCAGACTTTTTGCGACCCCATGCACTGCAGCACACCCATCCTTCACTATCTCCTAGAGTTTGCTCTAACTCATATCCATTGAACCAGTGATGCCATCCAACCATCTCATTCTCCACTGCCACCTTCTCCTCCTGCCCTCAATCTTTCCCAGCATCCTGAGTTATTTCTTTAATAGGAAGCCCACTGTCTTCTGAGGCAGACTATTAGATTTTTAGATCTCTCTATGAGAAATTCCTTCATTACTTGGGGAAAATGTCTGTCATCCTATAGTTTCCAGCCTTTAAGAGGCTTTAAATAAATGAGCCTCTCTAGTGTGTGTATTAGTCACTCAGTTGTGTCTGACTCTTTGTGACTCCATGGACTATAGCCCACCAGGCTCCTCTGTCCATGAAATTCTCCAGGCAAGACTACTGGAGTGGGTTGCCATTTCCTTCTCCAGGGGATCTTTCCAACCCAGGGATTGAACCCAGGCCTCCTGCATTGCAGGTGGATTCTTCTGAACCACCTAGGAAACCTCTCTATCTGGCAGTTATATATGAGAGACCAGATGACAGAAGGGAGTTTAGAATTGAGGATAAACATTTGAAAGTCATCAGCTAAGCCATGGTAACTGTAACTTTGGAAGGGAAAGAGTTACAATTTGTGAGACTGTGGAGTATGAAACACAGAAGATGAAATGCTGGGAAAAGTGAACCTTCAAGGGCTACTGAAGAAAAAGGAATAAGACTAGAAGACTGCATTGCTCAAGACACCAGCTGTGACAGAGACACTCAAGGGGCATAGCTGAAGAGAGCTGATGAAGGGACTAATTAGAGAGTTGTGGCAAGCTAAGGGGAAGCCTCATGGGACGGTGAAGCTGCAGACACAGGCATTTCCGCTCCAAATCCTGAAGTTTGCAAATAGAGGGCACACCTCCCAGAACCAAGAAAGAGAGGTAGATGGAGGAGAGAAATGTCCAGTGGGAGCTCTAGTCATTCACAGAGAAAGATGGGCCCTACCAGTGTCTGGACTACAGAGAACCAGAGGCATGGATGCCCTAGCCCTCCTCCCACCCTGTGGCCTTCTAGTCTCAGCCCCCATTGCCCACAATGGCTCCAACCAACAGGATCCCAGGAGGCAGGGGATAAGCCTGCCACAGCCCACTGGGGTCAGTTGGGACGCTGCTAAGAAGAGTAGGAGAGACAGCCAGTAAGACCTGAGGAGGAGAGAATCAGGAAAAAGACAGACTAATAGTTATGAAAGGCTTGATGGTGTAAAATATTCTAAGGCAGACATCTATCTGAAGAAATTATAGATTTGGTGAGACCCCAGATTTTATTTATTTTTTTTTTTCTTTTTTACTTGTTGAGACCCCAGGACTCAGGTACAGTTTAACAAGGAACAGGCTTCATAAACCAATGTTTTAAGTGCAGACTGTCATGCCAGTGACTCCTAAGGACACAGCAGTGAAGAAGTCTGCATTCCCATAGATGGCTTGGGACCGCACATGCAGGAAAGAAGGTGACGGATGGCAAGGCCACAAGAGAAGATGGTGTGGGGTGACTGAGAGCCCTTATAAGTAAGCCAAGTTTGGGCTGAGTATTGGCTGGTGGCGGGGCCGTCTAGTGCATCCAGGTGGTTCAGCACCACTCCTGGCCTCCACCCACTAGGTGCCAGTCACCTCCCCCACCCTCCACCCCACAGTGTGACAACCAAGCCCCCAAACAGCGCAGACCTCTCTGGATTTCCTCTGGGGAAATATTTGCCCCTGGTTTAGTAACTTCAGTTTGGACAGAGGAGAAAAAGCCAGTAACGGAGTTAGAAGGAGATTCCAGTGAGGCAGGAAGGATGGGAGGGCAGGACTGGTGCAGAGTAGATGGTGTGTAGGGGAAAGGGCGATATGGGACCTGGGCAGAGGGGCTTTAGCTTCAGCCTACCAGGCTCCTCTGTGCATGGGATTATCCAGGCAAGAATCCTGGAGTACGTTGCCATTTCCTTCTCCAGGGGATCTCCCAGACCCAGGGATTTGAACCTAGGTCTCCTGCATTGCAAGTGGTTTCATCACCATCTGAGCCACCAGGGAAGACCCTTAGCTTCTAGACCTGCCTAAGCAAAGGGCAAAGTTAATTTGAATCATGCATTTTACTTAGCATGATATACAGAGTTGCAAGGCATCATGAGATTACTTTGATGATCTCTGGGAGGACTCCGGGCAATGTGGCCAGTGAACAACTTCATTGAAAAAGGAACTAAAACAGCAGAAATGTCATGAGTGGTACAGAGACACTAACATAACTCCCTGGAGAAAAACATCCTTGATCAGAAAACTCAAATTATAGAAACACAAAGAGAAGGGGATTAATATTTTTCAGAAAACACAGTGTCATATTTATTCTTCTTTCTGTGACTTATTAAATTCCCTGCTGCCGTAATTATAGCCATGTATTGTTAGGGAGGTATAAACACTGGAGGGACTTACTACTGTCGGAGATGATTATTAAAACTACAAAATTTTGCCTGCAGACTAAAACAAGCAAAAGAAAGTTATTAAAACTCATTTTCGGGAGTCTTCTTGTGTCCTTGAGCTGGGTTCTGAGCAGAATAGGAAAGTGATACTCTGATAATTCTCATTTACTTTATATTTATTAGCAGTAAATCCTGTCTCTCCACCAATGAATTTTTGCAAGTTTTTCTCATTTTTCTAAATGTTCATTTGTCTCTCCACCAATGAATTTTTGCAAGTTTTTCTCATTTTTCTAAATGTTCATTTGTCTTTTTCTTGTGATACCTTGTGACAATGCAAGAACAGATTAAGAACCATTTTCATGCACTGTGTGTCTCTCTAAAGAAATTGACTAAACTTCAAAGGGGTCAAGTCAAAATATTCTGCCACCAAACTCTTGTTAGGGAGAGAAAATGCATTACTGCTATGGTAATCAGTTGACACTTCCTCTCTCGATGAGGACCCTTCCAGCAAACAGACGCCTCTGCAGACCCCCTGAAGGCCCTGAGTAACCAATTCTCTTTTCATATGTGCTTATCCCATGATGAAAAGGAACCGACAGCTCCAGAGATGGGGATACTCACTCACATTGGCTGATCGGGAGAGAGGTTAACCTTCAGGGAATCAGAGCATCTTTAAGCCTAGCAACCTGGACCAGAGCATTCTTGCAGGACAAGAGCTAAAATAAAAGTTGCTTTTCCCAATAAATGTAGGCTTTGGTCCAGTGAGAAATACCTTTTAATCTAGAAGGTACCTGAACAGAGTCAAGATTGCTCTGACTGCTGACAAAAGGGCTCAGGCACCCTCTGGATTGCTCATTTGCATATTCCTGGAGGCAGGCGGAATCTCCATGAGGTTCCTGCCCATGGAGGAGTGGTTCCCGAAGATGGTGATCTCCAACATGCTTGTGGTTACCCTGGAATATCTGTTAAACCACAGATTCCCAGGCCCAACTCAGCCCAATTGAAACGAAAGTGGGCAGGAGGTGTTGGGTGTCAGGGAGTGGCTCTGGGTTCCTGAAGTGTATCTGGGCAGGTCAGTACCTCTAGAGTGACTTAAAGCTGATGAGAACACTCCCAGCTAGGAGTGGTCTTGGTTGTTTTAATGACAACATTTTGTATGTCTCAGTGCAGAGTCAAACTTTTCAGTTCAATTCTCTAAGAAATGGGAGCTTACATCTATTTGAAACCATATTAATCATGACTTTTAACGTGTAGTGACAGTCAAAGCCAAGAGCCACTGAGATGTGATAGTTGCTTCCAGGACAGAAAATAAGTTGGCAAACCTCGCTCCATTTATTCTGTGGATTTAAAATGCCAGATAAGGTTACCTGCTTCAAACAGAGGAACTTTCCAACAACTGGCTCCTTCTTCCACCTGGACTATTTACAGACAGCAATTGTAAGTAGCATTTCCTCACTCTGTTGGGGAATTGCTTTTTCCCTGAGAATTATATTTCCAAATTAAAGATACAGTTTTCCTCATGGCTTATTTCTGGGTAACTGAAAGAAATGGAAAAGTTAGAGATTATCAAGTGCTATTAGTTGAATGGTCAAAATTCTAGTTTACTTATTTTGGTATTGCATTAGCCTTTTAAATTACAGTCTATCTAGTAAAAATGAACACTAATACCTTTACTTTAGAACTGCTGATCAATTCTTTTTAGTTAGTGACTAGATGATTTATAGGGGAAAAAAAGTAATGTTAGGAATCTGGAAACCAAATATATCAGGTGACTGAGGACAGGCATCATTAATTGTAAAACTTTACCAGGGAAATTCTGAACCTATATTCATAATTCTCATCCTGGGGAAAAAATTAATATTGAAGTTAAAGACAGTTCATATAATCCATAAAAAATATTGTATTTTAGAGTCTCAGAAAACAGAATGCTTTTTCAAAAAGAGTTCCTTTTTTATTTAGAAATTTTAAAGTACCTTTTCCTTGGGCAATTCTACTTTAATATTATAATAAATTATTATGTGTTTTAGGGATAATTTAAACTGTATATANAGTTCATATAATCCATAAAAAATATTGTATTTTAGAGTCTCAGAAAACAGAATGCTTTTTCAAAAAGAGTTCCTTTTTTATTTAGAAATTTTAAAGTACCTTTTCCTTGGGCAATTCTACTTTAATATTATAATAAATTATTATGTGTTTTAGGGATAATTTAAACTGTATATATCCAATTGACTGTACACATTTTAGTAAATTGCTTTCTAAGTGCTGCCTGCTAACCTAGAAATATATGTGTGTGCATGTGTTTATATATGCATATGAATGTGTATATCTATATCCATTTATTCAATTTAACTCACATTTCAGTGCAAAGATTCATGTTCAGTCAAAATATTCATGGAAAGACAACTTATTATGGAATACATAAAATCTATAAACACAATATTTTCATTAAAAAAAAGGTTATTGTATTTAAAAAGTATAACTTGATTCACTAATTTACCAATTATTGTTTTCTTGGTGAACAATCTTACCCTTTGCTATTTGCCAAAGCAACAGCATGCTTCTAGAAAATCAGGGCAAAAGTAGATGGTAGCCTCCAGAGAGATAGAAAAATGTTTCCTAGTTTTAAAAACCAAAAAGAAGGTCATTCTCATGTGATGACAGAATAAAATGGACTAGATTTAACTTTCCTTCTTAAGAAATTAGAAAATAAGATAAGATATAGGAGACAATGTCTCTCATACCCTGGACACTAGGAAGTGCAGAATAGTGACTCCCAGGAAGAGGACTAAACAAATGCAGTTTTGTGAGCATCCCACCTCCTTGCCTGGGAAGATGTTCCAGGCCCCAGCATAGGGAGGGAACACCCAACAGAGCCTGGTGGTCTCATTAAATTGAGGAGACTGATCTCAGAGTTTTCAGAGATCAAAAGGATGGCAGAGTTCTGGAAAGTGAGGGAATAGAGTATGAGAGAGAGAGAGTAAGAACACAGCCTGAGATTTTCAGAGATATCCTCTGGAGACTTAGCTGCACAGTGTATACATGTGAGAAAACTACCAATTCCAGGGAAAGAAGTACCAGAAAGCAGCAGGTGAGACAATCTTGGAAGTTTACTCATGGCCAAAAATACTTTGTGTTCTTATCACACAGAATGGAGAAATCTCCTATAACAGGAGACATTGGCATGTGTGTTTAGAAAACACTGTTTGAGCAGTGGCATAAATTATCCCCAGACTTCAGGCTGTTTTAGACTCACCCTAACAACACCTAAAACAAGTCTCAAAAGGATCAAACTGATTCCAAGCCACTTAACTATATGCCAAATCAAAGCCCAATAATATTTAAAGAAATGCAAAACTATTACATCAGAAAAAAAAGTAAAATTCAGAAAATCTTGTATTTGACTTAAAAAAATTATCAGGCATCCAGAGGAAGAAAACACACTCCATCAATAAAAAGAAAAAAACAGAAAATAGGGGAAAAAGTATCAATAGATATGGATTTTGAAAGGATAGAAAAGTTAGAATTAGTCAATAAAGATGTTAAAGAGCTGTTGTAAACATAGTCGTAATGTCTGCAGTAACATGGAGGAAAGCATGAGCTTGGTAGGAGAAAAATAAAAGCTATTTTTAAAAAACTCAGATATTTGAATTAGAAAACAAAAATAATTTGGAATTATAGCAGATTATACAGTGAAAAAGTGAAGCTTAGTGAACTTGATGTCATAGTAACAGATGCTATCCAAAATTAAAACCAAGAGTTTATTTTTAATTTATTTTTGATATAAATTTATCTATTTTAATTGGAGGCTAATTACAATATTGTATTGGTTTTGCCATACATCAACGTGAATCCGCCACAGGTGTACACATGTTCCCCGTCCTGAACCCCCCTCCCACCCCCCTCTCCATACCATCCCTCTGGGTCATCCCAGTGCACCAGCCCCGAGCATCCTGTATCATGCATTGAACCTGGACTGGTGATTTGTT
>SJYX01006533.1:467182-520151 GCA_006410675.1 Oreotragus oreotragus
TCATTATGTAGTGTCCTTCTTTGTCTCTTTTCACAGCCTTTGTTTTAAAGTCTATTTTATCTGATATGAGTATTGCTACTCCTGCTTTCTTTTGGTCTCTGTTTGCATGGTATATCTTTTTCCAGCCCTTCACTTTCAGTCTGTATGTGTCCCTTGTTTTGACATGGGTCTTTTGGAGACAACATATATAGGGGTCTTGCTTTTGTATCCATTCAGCTAGTCTTTGTCTTTTGGTTGGGGCATTCAACTCACTTACATTTAAGGTAATTATTGATAAGTATGATCCCATTGCCATTTAATTTATTGTTTTGGGGTTCGAGTTTATACACCCTTTTTTTGTTTCCTGTCTAGAGACGATCCTTTAGCATTTGTTGGAGAGCTGGTTTGGTGGTGCTGAATTCTCTCAGCTTTTGCTTGTCTGTAAAGCTTTTGATTTCTCCTTCATATTTGAATGAGATCCTTGCTGGGTACAGTAATCTTGGCTGTAGGTTTTTTTTTTTTTTTTTTTCATCACTTTAAGTATGTCCTGCCATTCCCTCCTGGCCTGAAGAGCTTCTATTGAAAGATCAGCTGTTATCCTTATGGGAATCCCCTTGTGTGTTATTTGTTGTTTTCCCCTTCTGCTTTTAATATTTGTTCTTTGTGTTTGATCTTTGTTAATTTGATTAATATGTGTCTTGGGGTGTTTCGCCTTGGGTTTATCCTGTTTGGAACTCTCTGGGTTTCTTGGACTTGGGTGATTATTTCCTTCCCCATTTTAGGGAAGTTTTCAACTATTATCTCCTCAAGTATTTTCTCATGGTCTTTCTCTTTGTCTTCTTCTTCTGGGACTCCTATGATTCGAATGTTGGGGCGTTTAACATTGTCCCAGAAGTCTCTGAGATTGTGCTCACTTCTTTTAATTCATTTTTCTTTTTTCCTCTCCGATTCATTTATTTCTACCATTCTATCTTCTACCTCACGAATCCTATCATCTGCCTCCTTTATTCTACTATTTGTTCCCTCCAGAGTGTTTTTTATCTCATTTATTGCATTATTCATTATATATTGACCCTTTTTTATTTCTTCTAGGTCCTTGTTAAACCTTTCTTTCATCTTCTCAATCCTTGTCTCCAGGCTATTTATCTGTGATTCCATTTTGTTTCCAACATTTTGGATAATTTTCACTATCATTATTCGGAATTCTTTATCAGGTAGATTCCCTATCTCTTCCTCTTTTGTTTGGTTTGGTGGGCATTTATCCTGTTCCTTTACCTGCTGAGTATTCCTCTGTCTCTTCATCTTGTTTATATTACTGTGTTTGGGGTGGCCTTTCTGTATTCTGGCAGTTTGCGAAGTTCTCTTTATTGTGGAGTTTCCTCACTGTGGGTGGGGTTGGATGGGTGGCTTGTCAAGGTTTCCTGGTTAGGGAAGCTTGTGTCGGTGTTCTGGTGGGTGAAGCTGGATTTCTTCTCTCTGAAGTGCAATGAAGTGTCCAGTAATGAGTTATGAGATGTCAGTGGGTTTGGAGTGACTTTGGGTAGCCTGTATATTGAAGCTCAGGGCTGTGTTCCTGTGTTGCTGAAGAATTTGCATGGTATGTCTTGCTCTGGAACTTGTTGGCCCTTGGGTGGTGTTTGGTTTCAGTGTAGGTATGCAGGTGTTTGATGAGCTCCTGTCGATTCATGTTCCCTGAAGTCAGGAGTTCTCTGGTGTTCTCAGGATTTGGACTTAAGCCTCCTGCTTCTGGTTTTCAGTCTTATTTTACAGTAGCCTCAAGACTTCTTCATCTATACAGCAGCACTCTTAAAACATCTAGGTTAAAGATGAAAAGTTTCTCCACAGTGAGGGACACCCAGAGAGGTTCACAGAGTTACATGGAGAAGAGAAGAGGGAGGAGGGAGACAGAGGTGACCAGGCTGAGATGAGGTGGAATCAAAAGAGGAGAAAGCAAGCTAGCCAGTAATCACTTCCTTATATGCACTCCACAGCCTGGACCACTCAAAGTTGTTCACGGAGTAGAGAAGAGGGAGGAAGGAGACAGAGGTGGCCAGGAGGATTAAAGGGGAGAATCAAAAGAAGAGAGACAGATCCAGCCAGCAATCAGTTTCTTAAGTGTTCTCCACCATCTGGAACACACAAAGAGATTCACAGAGTTGAGTAGAGAAGAGAAGGGGGAGGGAGGAGATAGAGGCGACCTGGTGGAGAAAAAGGAGAGTCCAAAGGGGGAGAGAGCAGTCAAGCCAGTAATCTCACTCCCAAGTAAAAATGGGTACTGAAGATTAGGTTCTTAAAGGTACAAAATTGATAACAAATACCAAAAAGCAAAGGTTAAATGTCTAGAGTAGAGGCTGGATTTTCAAAAATACAATATTAAAGAAAAATAGTCACAAAAATTATAGTATATATATGAAGTTTGCTTTAAAAAATAGGGTCTTTCTCTCTCTCTCTCTCTTTATTTTATTTTTTTTTGCAAAGTAATAGTAGGTTATAAAAATGAAAATTAAAGGAGTAATAGAGGACTTAAAAAATAAAATAAAATAAATTAAACAATGATAGTAAAAATATATCTAGGACTTTCTCTGGTATTGTGGGTAGTGTGGGGTTGGTTCATTTTTGGATAGTTCCTTGATCCAGCTTATATTTCTCAAGATCTATAGGCTCCTTCCTATGTAGTCGGTACTAACTACAGGGTTTTAATCTATTGTACCTGTCACTTCCAAGGAGGTTCCCTCTGGTTTAGCTTCTTCTGTTTGCTGGTCTCTTCAGTGTCTAACTTCTGCCCTGACACAAGGGGGCGGTGGTGGACACTTTTTAGGCTCATTTGTTCAGTCGTGCTCTGGGGAGGGAGGGACGCTGCAAACAATAACACTGGCGTGTGCTCTCAATGTCTCGGCCACACTGGGTTTGCCCCTGCTCACGGCGTGTGTGCTTTCCCTGTCTACACTGCTTAGGCTCCAGGTGGCTCTGCTGGGAACTGTCTGAGGCCAGCCCTGGGTTGTATGCACATCCCAGGTCTAAGCCGCTCAGGTTCAGGTACTCAGGTAGTCCTCAGAGGCAAAGACTTGGGTGGGCCTGCGTTTTGTGCCCTTCCCAGGTCCGAGCAGCTCAGGTGACCAGGTGTTTGGCAAGCACAGTTGCTGCGACTTATCGCCTCCCTGATCCCTGCTGCTCGGTTTTCTGGGTGTACAACTGGCGCACCTTCTCAGGTGGATGTTGACCATCCAGAATTCCAAGAAGTCTTGGTTAGCAACGAAGCCTGCTTGCAGTTTGGTAGATAATGTCTCTCTGGGCCGTGATTGCCCTCTTCCAGCTCTGGCTGCCCTTGCCTGCCTGTCACTGGAGGGTGATGGGCTGGCCTGTAGCCAGCTAGCTCTGCTCAGACCTTTGTTCTGTGAGCAGGCCTGACAGTGTCTTAGGTTAGGGCTTTTCACATGGTAGCTATCCCACAGTCTGGTTTGCTAGCCCAAGTTAGTTCCCTCAGATTGCCNTGGCTGCCCTTGCCTGCCTGTCACTGGAGGGTGATGGGCTGGCCTGTAGCCAGCTAGCTCTGCTCAGACCTTTGTTCTGTGAGCAGGCCTGACAGTGTCTTAGGTTAGGGCTTTTCACATGGTAGCTATCCCACAGTCTGGTTTGCTAGCCCAAGTTAGTTCCCTCAGATTGCCCCCGGGGCATTCGGGCCCAGTCCTTACTCTAAGCAATGCAGCACAGGCCTCCCTGCCCAGCCCCCGCTTGCTAGTGGCGAGTGCAGGCATCTGCACGGCTTCTCCACTGGGGGAGTTACCATTGGGCACGTAATCGGTGGGGTTTAATTATTTATTTATTTTTCCTCCCGGTTATGTTGTCCTCTGTGGCTCCAAGGCTCGCCACAGACTCTGCAGTGAGAGTGTTTCCTGGTGTTTGGAAACTTCTCTCTTTTTTAAGACTCCCTTCCCGGGATGGAGCTCAGTCCCTATCTCTTTTGTCTCTCTTTTTATCTTTTATGTTTTTTCCTACCTCCTTTCAAAGACAATGGGCTGCTTTTCTGGGTGCCTGATGACCTCTGCCGGCATTCAGAAGTTGTTTTGTGGAATTTACTCAGCGTCCAAATGTTCTTTTGATGAATTTGTGGGGGAGAAAGTGGTCTCCCCATTCTATTCCTCTGCCATCTTAGGACCGCCCCCTCCAAAATTAAAACCAAGAGTTTAAAAAGGAGTAAAAAAAAGGTGGAACAATAAATCAAACACCAGGGAGTCACAGAAATTCGAAGCAGCCTAACTTATGTATAAACGGAGTCCTGAGGAGCAGGCATAGAAATATATATACAACTTTGTATATTTGTAACCTGAAGAAATAGTGGTCAGAATGTTGCCAAATTTAATAAAAACTGTAAAATGGAGATCACAGAAGCTGAATGACCCCCAAGGAGAAGAAATGTGAAGAAAGCCACACTGAGTCATATCATAAAACAGAGGTAAGCAATAAAATTCACAAAGAAAACACAAAGAACAAAAACTAAGAATGAGAGCAGACTTCCCATCAGAAACTATGTGATCCAATAGACAAATGAGCATCGTTGCTACAGCATTAAAAAGGGAGGGAGGGACCCTTTTATCTAAGAAATTTTATACCGTTAAAAAATATTCAAAAATGAATGTGAAACAGACTTTTTCAAGAGAAAAGTAGGAAAACGCAATGCACAGATACTAGCATTACAAGAAAAGTTAAAGAAAACCTCAAGCAGAAGTAAAATGAGACTAGATGGAAATTTTGATCTACACAAAGGATCATTCCTCAGGTAGTAAATGTGTGAGCAAATATAATGGACTTCTTATGCCATTTACTTTCTTTAAAAGATAATTCTTTAATTGAAAATAATAACAACATAATATAGGATGTAAATGGAGAAAGCAATGGCACCCCACTCCAGTACTCTTGCCTGGAAAATCCCATGGACAGAGGAGACTGGTAGGCTGCAGTCCATGGGGTCGCTAAGAGTCAGATAGACTGAGCGTCTTCACTTTCACTTTTCACTTTCATGCATTGGAGAAAGAAATGGCAACCCACTCCAGTGTTCTTGCCTGGAGAATCCCAGGGACAGGGGAGCCTGGTGCGCTGCCATCTACGGGGTTGCACAGGGTCGGACACAACTCATATGACTTAGCAGCAGCAGCATAGGATGTAAAACATTTATAAAAGAAAATAAGTGACAACAATTGTACAAAGGCTGGCAAGGTGGTAATGGATGTACACCATGATAATGTCATTATAAGTATGTGAAATGGTATACTATTTAAATATAGACTATGGTACATTAGTCAATAAGTAATATAGACCCCAGAGAAATCGTAGTTAAAAAGGAGGTATAGTACATAAGCTAATTAAGAAGATAAAATTGAATTATAGAAATATTCAACTGATGCAAAAGAAGACAGGAAAAGAGGAAAATGGAATGTAAAACTGATGATTTTTTTTTTTTTTAACAAACAATGCTGGAAGAACTGGAGATCCATGGGTTTAAAACAAGAACACAATCTTAAACTTGATTTCACAGTATATATAAAAAATTAACTCAAAATAGATTACAGGCTGAAACAGATGAGCTCCAACTATAAAACTTTTAAAAGAAAAAGAAAACATTATTTATGCAAAGATTTCTTACTTGTATAAGGATTTCCTTAGCTTATGCAAAGGTCTTCAATTAGCCACACACATAGCAAACACACATTTTAAAAGAAACATCTGATAAGCTGGACCTCAACAAAATTGGAAACTTTTGGTTTTTAAAAGCCATTGTGAAGAAAGTCAAAATGCAAGCCAGAGACTAAAAATTATACATGTGTATGTATATATATATGTAAATATATTTATATATTCTCTTTATATTCTGAAATTAAGTCCCCTAATTGAAAAAACGTGTCCATGTGTGCTAAGTTGCCTTAGTTGTGTCTGACTCTTTGCAACTCTATGCAACCAGAGGAGCCAGGCTCCTCAGTCCATGGGATTCTCCAGGCAAGAATACTGGAGTGGATTCCCATGCTCTCCTCCAGGGGATCTTCCTGAACCAGAAGGAACCTGTGACTCTTATGATCTCCTGCACTGGCAGGTGTTTTGTTGCTGTTTACCACTAGTGCCCCCTGGGAAACCCCCTAATAAGAAATACTTACACTTCAGTAGTAAGATGGCAAATCGCTTTCTTTAATGGGCAAGATTTAACCATGAAGTTCAATGAAGACGATATGTGGGTGGCAAATGAGCATATGGGAAAAAATGTGGCATCATTAATCATCAGGGGACTGCAAACGAAAACCACAATGAGCTCTCCCTGCACACACGGAGGAGCTCAGATGAAGAATGTTGCAGAACTGTGGAGGACCAGGAACCCTCAGACACTGCCAGTGTGACGTGATGGTACAACCGCCTTGGGAAACGCTGTGACTGTTCCTTATAAACAACCACCCACATGACCAGCCATTCTACTTCTAGTTACGCATCTAAGAGAAATGAAAGTACACATGCACAGAAAGTCCTGAATCCAAATGTTCAGAGAACTTTTCTTATACTAGCCAGTATCTGGAATAGCATAGCTGTCCATCCTGGTGAGTACACTAACACCCTGCAGTACCACCATACAAGTGAATGCTTGCTCTTGAGTTGCTCACTCCTGTCCTGTCTGGCTGTTTGTGATCCCATGGACTATAGCCCGCCAGGCTCCTCTGTCCATTGGACTTCCCAGGCACGAATACTGGACTGGGTTGCCATTTCCTCCTCCAGGGGATCTTCCCAACCCAGGGATCGAACTCTCATCTCCTGCATTGCCAGGCGGATTCTTTACCACCGAGCCACTGGCGAAACTCGCAAGTGAATACTACTCAGTGATACAAAGAAGCTGAACTACTAAGGTCACAGCATCATGGATGAATCTGAAAAATGTTAGATTAAGTGAAAGCAGCCATAAAAGATGACATAGCGTTTGATTCTACTTATCTGAAGTTCTCCCAACAGTCAAACTACAGTGATAAGAGCAGATCCCTGGTGGGCAGGGGCCGGGGGCTGACGGAGGGATTAACTGCAAAGTGTGAAGGAGCACTTTTTAAGGTAACAGAAATATTCTACATCAGTAGTGTGGCAATGGTGACCCAGCTATATGCATTTGTCAAAAGCCATCAAACTGTAGCTTACACTTAGTGCATTGTATTGCCGAGTCAAAGAAAGAAAAATGAAGAGGGGAACAGACAATATAATAAAGATAATGACAAAGGAGGAGGAGGAAATGGCAACCCACTCCAGTATTTGCTTGGAGAATCCCATGGACAGAGGAGCCTAGCAGGCTACAGCTCATTGGGTTGCAAAGAGTCAGACACGACTGAGCAACTAGCATTTTCACTTGCTTCTAATTAGCAACCAGAGTTGAGAAGGTTTTATCTGGTGAGTGGTCTGTAGTTGAATGAATGTTTCTGTGCAGACAGTCACACCTGAGCCAGGCCCTGTTTAGAATCAGGTTCTTCTCAAGTGGGACTGAACATGGGTTCTGAGATGTACTTATGCTGTGTGTCAATCCCAGACAATCCCCAGAAGCTGGGAGAATGATGCCATAGGAAGGGAAGACAGGAGAACACATCAGTGGAGAAAGAACAGAAAGAAAGCATGAAGCTGGGTGAGAGCATGTTGCCTCGGAGAAGGTGTCATTTCTGTTTCATCACAGATAATCCTTCTCCAGCTCCAGAGGTTTCTTTCTAGTCTTACTCACCCCCTCATGAATTTCTGTGTCGAGAGTAAGCCCAGCGACGTAGCGGCTGCCCCTGGTTTGCGGGCAAAGCCAGCAGGTATGGCTGTGGGCTCTTCATCCACATCACCAGGTGGAGAGCAGGGTTGGAACATGCCCATCACCTGCCCACCTCGAGAACAGGCTTCTGTCCACTTGCTGAACTCCATGGATACGTGACTTACATGTAACAGATGTCTCTAGTTTCAACTGATTAGACTTTCCCCCATACCCTTCCTCCCCTCCCTGAGGGGGAGGAAAATGGAACACTTTCCTTGCCCACCTTGATCCTGAAATTGCCCAGTAGCTGCAGCTTGGCTTCAAGGCCAAGCCTTGCCCAGCTCCCCTGTGGGTGAGCCCTCAGGTCACATTTCCCAGCCGAGGCCAAGAATCATGCTTCAAAGGAAACTTGAAGGTGAGTGAAATTAACAAAGTTTGCAGCATATTTGAAATCACAAGGATGGTCAGGCCACCTGTCTTTATCCTGCCAGCTCCTATTAAACCATCAAAGGCTTATTTGTGTTCCTTTGATGTGGGCTGTAAGTGTATTTCCTGTGAATGATGGTAGATTAAACATTATAAATGGACCCAAAAGGCATAGCTGGAAATGTACCAATCCCCCAACTTGGGATCACCCTGAATTTCCATTTAAATATCAGCTTTGTACAGTTTTAGCTAAGGCCCATATACTGTATAAATTGGGTGACCTGTTTAAAGGGCAATTAGAGATACTTTTACATTTTTCAAAATGTATAATATCCATACCTGGGTTTCTGCTGGGAGCTATAGAGAGTGGCTTATAGCTGACAACAATGGCACTGAGAACAGAAAGGAAAGAAAAATGGAGAAAACAACCCAACCAACATCTCTGTGAAAGCACTGCAGCCAGTGGAGCCCAGCCCCAGCCCCCATTCTGAGAGTCTTTGTGGTCTCTTCCCAGTTCACAGAGCAGGGAGGGGACTGAGGAGGGGGAGGGGCCGGGCAGCAGCATCTGTCTTGAGGTGGCGTCTTCAGCCAGCACACTTTCCTGCCATCGCATCTCTAAGTGTGGGGCTCCCGGAGGTGAGGGGCCAAGACCCTTAAATGGAGGAGGATTAAGAGTTGAACCTGATTTTCTATACTCTTGTCATTGAAGTGTCCAAAACAATACCAGTAAGCCACAAGGAGAACAGAAAAGAAGGGCGGGGCTTTCAGCCATCTCCAGGGCTAAGAGGAGAAGAAGCACCTGAGTGCAGATGCTGCCAAGAAAAAGGGGTGCAGGGCATCACCTGCTCTCCTATGGGGCCCCTGGGGTTGGGTGGAGCTCGCTGGAGCTCAGGTGAGCACCTGGACCAACAAGGCAGACGTCATCCCTGGAGTCACCACACAGGTGGCAACAGTGCAGAGAGGGAGCGTGGTCTGTCGGTACAGAGCACAGAGCCACTCAAACACCCGCCGGGAAGAGCAGTGTGCCCCGACGCATGCCACGCACATACACCAAAGCCAGACAAACTGCAGTCGGCAAGTGAAGGCCAAACCAGTGAGTGTTTTAGGAGAATGCACAGAATACCTTATTACCTTGGAGTAGCAGATATGTTTCAGCAGGACACCAGTAGTACTAACCACACAGGAAGAATGATTATTTATCCTTGAAACTGACAGAAGACATCTTAAGAAGGTGCACAGTCAAGACACAATGAGGAAGAAGATGTATGTGTGTGTGTGTGTGTGTGTGTGTGTGTGCAAGACTTGTGCCCACAAAAGCCTTTGACCCAGTATATAAGGAAGAGCTCTCACAAGTCAATAAGAAAAAGACAGACGTCCCGGCAGGAGGAAAAGAAGAATCAAATGGCCATTCCACTTATGACAAAGTCATTGGCAATGTCAATCATGGAAACAAAAATTCAACACCAAACATGACATCACTAAGCACCTAACCAGAATGGGTACTTTAAACAGAAAATAGCAAACACTGTCGAGCATGCTGAGCAAACTTGAAATCTCTTGCACTGTTGGTGGGAGATTAAATGTTACAAACACTGTGCAAATCTCTCTGTGAGGGTTCCGAACATGCAGATAATCTATGCCCAAACAACCACCTCTTAGGGAGTCACTCAACAGAAATGTATATTTCTATGCCCTAAAAATATGTCCATGCTTATAGCAGTGTTATTTGCAACAGACAAAACATGGAAACAACCCAAATAGCCATCAGTAGTGGAATAAGTAGACTTTAAGGTATTACACAGCAATAAGAATGTGCAAATTATTGTGAAATGCACAGTAAGGGAACAGATGTCACAAACATAATGTCCAAAAGATCAACTACTGAAGGTTTCCATTGCTCAGTGTTCACAGAGAGGGAAACTCAGCTATAAGGATGGAAGCGGATGGTGGGCACTCCTGAGAGAAGGGGATTGTGTGTGGGTGAGGCACCAGGAAGCCTATTTCCCTTGAGTCATATTCTTTTCTTGGTCTGGGTGACAGTTACATGAGTGTGCTCTATTTGTGAAAATCCATGGATCAGTACACTTCTGATTTACACAGTTTCTGTAACGATTGTTACACTCCAGTAAAAATCCTCCTTTTAAAATACACATATCCTGTAGCCCAGAATTTCACTTCTTAGAATCTATCCTGTAGATATACTTACATGAAATAAAGATACATGTGGAAGCTGTTGTTTCTATATTTTTACAGCATTGTTTAGTATAGCTAACAATCAAAGGCAGTTTAATATGGATCCATTTAAATAAATCAAAGTACATGGGCAAAATGCAATATTTTATAACCTTGGAAAAGCGAGGTAATTCCATATGTGTTGTTTTAAAACAATCTCCAAATACAGCTTAACTGCCAAAACCAAGTTACAAAATACAGAGCACTGTGTTTGACTGAGATAGCTAAATACAAAATAGAGAGAGACAGAAATCTACATACATCTGAAGAATTGCACTAAGTTGGTAAGAATGGTTCTGGATCAAGACACAAGGCATTCTGATCTGAACTAACAAAGATGAATCTCTTTATAGCCTTTTCTCTCTTTGATATAACTTTATATCATGGACTTACCCTGTTTTTCAGCTCTACCCCCAGACACATACTCACACAAAAGAACGAAGGAAAACGCAGCCCAGTAGGAACACATTTACTGCTGGCTATTTCCATCACTCTTTTTTGCTTTTGCACTGATGGATTCAAGGCATTTTTCAGGTTGCAAGTTAATTCATGGGCATTAATTGTGATGCCATTCTGCTCTTTCCCTTAGTAACTGCATGGTCATGGAAGCCTCTACAAGGCACCAAGTGTGACCCCTGGGCAGGAGAGGGTGACAGGAGAAGGGGAGGAGTGAGGCAGGGCCCTGGGGAACAGGGCTCAGGAGCAACTAGTTACTTACAGATTAGCTATCCTGGCAACCCTTTCAAGCTCTGTGGGGATCAGTGCCTTTCTGCTGCTATTGTGTTCACAAGGGAGGGTATGCACAGATGTGCCTTCAGAGCTCACGTGTGTGTGTGTGTGTGTGTGTTAAATCTCGGGATCTCTTGTAAAACACATCCTACTCTAATGTGATAGGAAGTAAACTCAATTGCTCGAGTGAGGAGGAGTGGCATTGGCAAGATAGAGTTTTGCCTTAAGCCAGTTTAGTCATTAGGCTGAAAGACGTGAAGCAAACACAATGCGTATGTAGATGATAATGTCTTTAATCTACTTTCACAGAAAGAAATTAAGCTGGAAGGGAACAGAGGGAAAATCGAAGCGTAATGTGAACTGAGAGACAGAGTGTTGGTGCTGGACTTGAAAGAGAGTCGTGAGAAAGGAGCTGGGGGTGGAAACCAGAGGGACAAGTACCCACGGATGGAAATGAAACCACCTCTTCCACTCCCCAGGGGAAGATCTTAATCCAGAGAGCTGCCGTGTTCTGAGAACGGTAGACACACAGCAGAGATGAGCCTGCCAGCACACAAGAAGTGTGGAGTGAGTGCTCAGTCAAGGCTCGTGGAACTTGTATCTGGGAGAAATGCACAGGAAATGCTGATGCTCTATCATGTTCAAGGGCTGCTTCGAAGATCGGACTCGTCTGTGCACTAAGTTACGTCAGTCGTGTCTGACTCTTGCCGCCCCACGGACTGTGGCCCACCAGGCTCCTCTGTCCTCGGGATTCTCCAGGCAAGAACTGAAGTTGGTTGCCATGTCCTCTTCCAGGGAATCTTACCAATCCAGGGATCAAAGCTGAGTCTTATGTCTCCTGCGTTGGTAGGTGGGTTCTTTACTGTTAGGGCCACCTGGGAAGCTCTTGGATGCATTTATAGACAAATTAAAAATAAGATCTAGTCACTGACACAGAGAAAATGTACATATATATATGATTTATATATAATTTATATAATGTGTATGCCTTGTACATAATGTGTACATACAATATATATAAGATAATTTATACAGTGTTACATATATGTGTGTCTTTGTGTATGTATGCCTGTGTATATGTGTAGTTAATGAGAACCAGAAGCAGACAAGTAAAAGCAGTAGTCCCATGGACGGAGAAGCCTAGTAGGTTACAGTTCACGGGGTCGCAAAGAGTCGGACACGACCGAGCGACTTCACCCTCACCTTCACCTTGTGTATGCATGCGTGTGTATATGTGTAGTTAACGAGAACCAGAAGCACACAGAAGTAAAAGCAGTGGAGGGAGTTTTTAATTCCTATGATTCCTGTGATGGGGAAAGAGAGACTCCAGCACACAACCAGCCTCAGTTCTCATAATACAACCTGAAGGAGAGGGGATTTACAGCCAAGGAGTAAGCTGTGGGGACGCGGACGTGGGTGCGGGGAAATGGCTAAAAGGACACAGCAAGTGGAAGAAGGATTCTCCATGAACCTACCTAACAGGATCCCTGCTGAAAGCAGACTAGGGTGATCAGACAGCACCTGGGCGACAGTGGGTTTGGGGTGATCAGATATAAGTGTGGAGGTTCTCCATGCATTGCCTCAGCAGGATTCCAGCAAGTCTGGATCTCACAAGGGAAGTAGGGGGATGGGCTGTGCTGGGCAGACGGTTCGGGGGAGCCTGACTAAAGTCTGGTGCTTATCAATTTCAAGGATATTCTTTGCAACATTGCTTATAATGACACTATACGGCAGCAACTAACAGTGGATTATTGGCTGAGAATTCAATTGTCCTTATAGTTGCGTTTTTACACTATGGAATACAAAGCAGCTGTTACCACGACTAAGCCAGCTCTACAAACTGACACAGGAAGTTTCCTGAGATCTAATCACCGAGAAGCAGAACTGTATTTTTAGCATAATTCCACCAATGTTTAACACACACCGAAGACTCTCTACCTCTGTAAGTACAGGTCTGTTGTACAAACAGGTGTAAAAAGGTCTGGAAAGACACCTCAGAATCACCAGCAGTGATGGGGATGGGGACCAGACCAGCCTGTGATGTAAGGGGAAATCTCTTTTGTGTGATGTTTGATGTTTTAACAGAGAACCCACACAAATACTTGTATAGATTTTTATGCTGGGTAATATGCAGGGTGCTTGGGAGACACAGAATTTACAGTTTGGTCGGGGAGAGAAGAAAGACCCAGGAAATAAAATAATAGCTGGGCTTTTGGAATTTTGTTAGGTGCACTGTGGCGAGTGTTTTCCAGGGGCCACCTGGTCCCCAGGGAGCACCATGAGGTCATACTGCTAGGGCTCGGAGGCGGAAAGGCTAAGATCGCATGTCCAGGTAAAAGGTGAAGCTGAAAAAGGAAATGGGGCACTGTGGCTTCAGAGCCTGTTTACCCCCAGGCTACAGAAATGATCAATAACAACAGCACTTTACAAAGGTGGAAAGGATTCCTTGGCCAATATGTTTAGACTCAGGAAAGAAGGAAGAAGGGGAGGTGGGACTGAGTGGGTGAGGGGGAAGGAGGAGCTTTTGGGGGCTCAAGTCTTTAAGCTTCATGGACTGGAAGAAAGAACAGAGCAAAAGTTCCACGTTGGGGAGGGGGGCCTGTAGACAGCCTGCATACAGGGATGGGTGGTGATACTGAACGATCAAACGGGAACAGAATGTTCTCATACAGGAACAGCAGGAATTTCTGGTCTTCCCTTTTCATTTATTTATTCATCCTGCTGCTAAGTCACTTCAGTCGTGTCCGACTCTGTGTGACCCCATAGACGGCAGCCCACCAGGCTCCCCCATCCCTGGGATTCTCCAGGCAAGAATACTGGAGTGGGTTGCCATTTCCTTCTCCAATGCATGAAAGAGAAAAGTGAAAGTGAAGTCACTCAGTTTGTCCGACTGTTAGCGATCCCATGGACTGCAGCCCACCAGGCTACTCCGTCCATTGGATTTTGCAGGCAAGAGTACTGGGGTGGGGTGCCACTGCCTTCCCCGTATTCATCCTAGGAATCCAATCAATGAATGAGTTACAGAGCAGATAAATATCTAGAAGAATAAACAGGCTAGTGATGGAGATGAAGAAATTATCCAGAAATCAGCACAGAGAGAAAAGCAGAAAATAGGTTAAGATTCAGTGACATGGAAGGCAGAACTAACTGGTCCAACACATAACAGGAATTTCAGAGAAAGGAATGGAGACAGAAGGGGGGGGCAGTATTTTATTTAAAGGCACATTACTTTCCACGATGAATGAAAAATTAAAATGTAATAAACAGGATACATTTTAGGAAGAGAGACATACAAAGTTATGTGACCAAGTGGGAGGAATGCCCTGGAAGATCAGGGTAAGGCTGTCGCTGATGGTTCTTTTGAGAATGAGAATGACGAGAAAGATGCTATTGACGACCAGCACGGCACCCAGGGCCATCCTTTCTGAAGATAAACCACTTCTACATCTATTATGCATTTAACACTGTGATCACCTGGGTTAACAGATGAGCTGACGGAAGCTTTGAAAAGATTAAATACTTGCTCCAGGTGCTGATGGCCTTAAACTCAGGACAGCTGACTGTAGGGTCAGTAAGGCAGGCTCTAATAACAACGATTTGACATGGAGGAGAGTGCCAACCGATGCATGTCCCCAAAGAAAATGAACGAAGTCAGCAGGGATGGCGGATGATTCCTCAGCCCACAGGCCTGGGCTCAGACAAGCCAGAATGTCAAGTTCTACCAGGACTCAGTGACCAAGCCCACAACCCCACTGACAACTGTGCACAGATCAGAACACTCACAGGAGGTTGCGCTGGGATTAATCAGCCACAGAAATCAAAATTCTCAAGGCTCAAGGTCATGATTCAGTGACTCTGATACACACAGAACAATTAGCAAAGACACATGTGGGAGAATATTTGGCTTTATCGAGACAAGAGGTTAATTTGAGCCTAAATGAAGAGTTTTTAAACTGTGAGGTAGAGCAAAATAAGATATTTTTCCACATTCTAAACAAAGTTCTCCTCCGGGGAAGCTAGTTTACATATCCCTGGAGACTTAAAGTCCTACTGCACCTTTGGGTCTCAGGCTTGGCAAGGACACAGGACCAAGAACACAGAAATATAATCCTGAGGATAATATTTCAGTTTATCCAAGAAGAGGAATCTGCTAAGGATCTTATGTGGTAAATTACAGAAAGATTGCTTCATACTGGTAAAAACATTATCAGGAATTGCTCATTATGGTTAAAAACAGACTAAAGACTCAGAATTGGGGGATTTGGGGCTTTAAATAATTCTCTAGCTAGTGAAGGCAGATTGGAAAGATTGAAGGCAGAAGGAGAAGAGGGCGACAGAGGATGAGACGGTTGGATGGCATCACCGACTCAATGGACATGAACTTGGGAGAACTCCACGAGATGGTGAGGGACAGGAAAGCCTGGCATGTTGCAGCCATGGGGTCACAAAGAGTCAGACATGATTTGGTGACTGAAAAGCAACAACAACTAGCTATTGTAACAATTTGAGAATATACATGTATTTTGGCTTAAAATTACCTTAAATCCTGTAAGGAATGGATAGCAAATAAGTGTGAAAAAAGTTCCCCATCACAATGACCTTTCATATTAGGCAATATATATTGTTTAGAAGGAAAATAATAGAGACTAGGGGGGGTGCTTTCTTTCATCTTTATCATCATGCAGTTGCTGAGGACCCGTCTTCTGTGGCTATGAAAGAGCCCGGACCTGGTGCCTGCTGTCTCCACTCGCCCCCACCACCTCCAATCACCTGCACCACCTCCACTCACCCCCATTGCCTCTGTCCACCCTTTGCTGCTGCCAGGGGAACTGTAAGAGAAGTCTCATGGTTTCCATGTGCAAAGGTATCTCCCCATGTCACATGGCTAACAGCCAATGTCATCTGTTGCTTGGTCTGCATAAGTAAAAAGTCATGTGAACACATATGTCTTAACAGATCAGAGAAAGATCACCTTATATGTGACATAAAGAGAATGGATTTAGAGTCAGGCTCCATCTAAACAAACTTATTTCACCATTTATTTTTCTCATTGATTAAAACTGAGGTTAGCAAATGTTTTCTGTGAGGGTCAGACAGCAAATAGCTTAGGCTCTGTGGGCCGCATGGTGACTTGTTGGAAGGAGCCACAGAAGACGGTGAGCTCTGCTCCAATAAGACCTTTTGGACGGACACTAGATTGGAATGTCATGTCATTCTCACATGTTACGAAATGTGGTTCTCTTTGAGAATTTTTTTCAACCATTAAAAAATATATATATAAAATCACTTCTTAGCCAATAAGCCATACAAAAACTGGCAGGGGCTGGATCTGGCCTCTGGGCTGCAGTTTGCTGATCCTGGGGCTAAAACGCATGCTCCCTGCAGCCACGTGTCAGTCACTGGCTGTCACTGCCCTGTTCATCAGTGCTGGCACACAGTAAGCGCTCAGGACGTGTGCGTGGGATGAACCAGGGAACGAGAGGAAGAGGGAAGCTCACACACGTGGCACACAGGCCACAGAGCAGTGCCTATGGAGGTGCAGGAAACCCATGAAACCTGCTTGGGGACTCACTGAGGAACTGATCTTCTGCACTTTAATGCTGCAGGACTCTGTGCTCTTCACTCGATTCTCTTTTAAAAATAAAGCCCAATCCATATACACATTTTTAGGTCTCCAGATTTCATTAACCACCTTTGAAAATGCCACTTTTCTCTCCCTGCCAAGTCTATGAATACTTTGACGGCCTACCATGCTCTTGGCGTATTTTCTTGGCACCGTTCAGCAGCAGGGGTATACCAGTCCCTGCCCTGAGAGGAGAGAGAGAGTAAATAAAGTCCCAATAATGTTCTGACCGGTACTTGAATGTGGGTTAAGCCACTTGTAAAACAGTGCATTAGGCAGTGCAGGTGGAAAGCAGCAGGCAGAGTCCTGGGGTGTGCACCCACTCTCCCTATCTTGATTTTCTGGGATCTCAAGGACTCCTAGACAGGAGGATGCAGGAGGATAAATAAGAATGGAATCAAAGAGAGAGAGATAAAACCGAGGCCGCAGAAAACTGTTACCACTAACACCACTAAGAACACGGTTTCTGCAGTTTTCCGGGTACGAATTCAACAGTGCACACAAGTCCCTGGAGTCTGCCTAGCAGGTCGGTCAGATCCAAGACTCAGAATCAATCCTTTCTCTTCTACGGGAGGCTTTTCTTTCCAATAGATGTTTGTTTTTAATAGAGCACAGGGGGATCAATCTTTGACACACGAAAGAAAAATCTGAGATATGTCAGCATAAATGGCTCTGTAACGAATTGCATGGTTACTGGGAAGAAAACTGCCCAAATAACACTTTCTTGATCATAAAAAAATGATACTGTTCAGAGAAATAAATGGCTTTTCCCCCTTTCCAACTTAATCAAGATTTGATAAGCTTCCTCAAGGCTGACCAGTTGGCATTTGGAGCACAGAATCGGACACGACTGAAGCGACTTAGCAGCAGTAGCAGCAGGAAGTGTTCTGGGGCTTCCCTGGTGGCTCAGATGGTAAAGAAGCAACCTGTCAATGCAGGAGACCCAGGTTCAATCTCTGAGTTGGGAAGATTCCCTGGAGAAGGAAATGCAACCCACTCCAGTATTCTTGCCTGGAGAATTTCATGGACAGAAGAGCCTGGTGGGCTACAGTCCATGGGGTGGCANAGGAGACCCAGGTTCAATCTCTGAGTTGGGAAGATTCCCTGGAGAAGGAAATGCAACCCACTCCAGTATTCTTGCCTGGAGAATTTCATGGACAGAAGAGCCTGGTGGGCTACAGTCCATGGGGTGGCAAAGAGTTGGACACAACTTAGTAACTACACACAGCAGCAGCATAAAGCTTTTTAACTGCTGGCAGTTTAATACCAACATTCCTCCCCTACTGCACCAGAGAGAGCAAACAGATGCATCTGTGTGGACATGGAGGCTGAGAAACAAAAGACTAAGTGAAGCAAGTGAACAAAGTGTGGCTTCACTTCAGAGAGAAAATATCAATGGAGTCAAGGGGACGCCTTTGTAAGTGGAATGAGATTATAAATATTACTGTATAGAAGATAAATCCTATTTATATTTCTTTGAAAATTATATATATTTTAATTTTGTACACTGCTGTTTGCTGTCAATGAGAATACAACATCATTTAACTCAACAAAGGAGGGGAGGAATAGAAAAGAAAAAGAAATTTCCAGTCTCGGGGGGATAGATATCTTTGGGAGTTGAAATGATCCATTTTCCAACAGCGAATCCTTCAATTACTTGAATAGACAGCAGCATTGGCAAGTGGTTTGGAAACAAGAGGTTGGCAAAATAATAGAAAACACACTGGGAAAGAATTAAAACAAAGAAACAGCAACCGGTCTGAAGTGTGATTGTGGAAATGATAGCTTAGCATTCCGCCTTCCGTCACTGTGGCTGAGTTCTGTCACAAACTTGTATTGTTTACAAGTCAAAACAAGCTTTTGGCAACAGCCACACGGACTCAATCATAACTGAAAATTAAGCTGTACTCTGGCCAGTGATAAACACTCCAGGGTCAGAATCTTGTCGGCTTCTGGGCTTGTGATGTGTCCGGAGAGAAGAGACTATGTGTGTTTTAGTTTTTCTTCTTTACTGTAGATGCCTCTGTGGGAGATGCTTTAGCAATGTAGTTGTGGACACAGTGGGGGAAGGAAGTCAGTTCAGTTCAGTCGCTCAGTCGTGTCCGACTCTTTGCGACCCCATGAATTGCAGCACGCCAGGCCTCCCTGTCCATCACCATCTCCCGGAGCTCACTCAGACTCACGTCCATCGAGTCCGTGATGCCATCCAGCCATCTCATCCTCGGTCGTCCCCTTCTCCTCCTGCCCCCAATCCCTCCCAGCATCAGAGTCTTTTCCAATGAGTCAACTCCGCATGAGGTGGCCAAAGTACTGGAGTTTCAGCTTTAGCATCATTCCTTCCAAAGAAATCCCAGGGTTGATCTCCTTCAGAATGGACTGGTTGGATCTCCTTGCNCCCCCAATCCCTCCCAGCATCAGAGTCTTTTCCAATGAGTCAACTCTGCATGAAGTGGCCAAAGTACTGGAGTTTCAGCTTTAGCATCATTCCTTCCAAAGAAATCCCAGGGCTGATCTCCTTCAGAATGGATTGGTTGGACTGAGTAATTAGGAAACATTAATCAATAAGAAATCAGTAACTAAGACTAATATTCTTATCTATAGATTTTCCTCCAGATACGTAAAACATGTGACTCTGAGACGCCAGTTGAGAAACAGTCTGGGGTCGGTTTTCTGACCCGAGGATTATATCTTGTTTTCAAGATTATGAACTATTCCCTCTGGACTTATTCCAAGAGTCTCATGCCTTATAGCATCCAGTTTATCAATAATTATAAATTTCTTTTGCGGACCTTGTCGAGGCCTGCTTTTCTTTTATTCTTCCTGTCTCCTACAACAAGGGATTTGATTTAGGTCATATCTGAATGATCTAGTGGTTTTCCCCACTTTCTTCAATTTAAGTCTGAATTGGGCAATAACGAGTTCATGATCTAAGCCACAGTCAGTTCCCAGTCTTGTTTTTGCGACTGTATAGAGCTTCTCCATCTTTGGATGCAATGAAAATAATCAATCTGATTTCAGTATTGACCATCTGGTGATGTCAATGTGTAGAGTCTTCTCTTGTGTTGTTTGAAGAGGGTGTTAGCTATGAGCAGTATGTTCTCTTGGGAAAACTCTGTTAGCCTTTGCCCTGCTTCATTCTGTACTCCAAGGCCAAATTTGCCTGTTACTCCANTGACCATCTGGTGATGTCAATGTGTAGAGTCTTCTCTTGTGTTGTTTGAAGAGGGTGTTAGCTATGAGCAGTATGTTCTCTTGGGAAAACTCTGTTAGCCTTTGCCCTGCTTCATTCTGTACTCCAAGGCCAAATTTGCCTGTTACTCCAGGTGTTTCTTGACTTCCTACATTTAACTTTGAGTAATGGCACCCCACTCCAGTACTCTTACCTGGAAAATTCCATGGATGGAGGAGCCTGGTAGGCTGCAGTCCATGGGGTCGCAAAGGGTCGGACACGAGTGAGTGACTTCACTTTCACTTTTCACTTTCATGCATCAGAGAAGGCAATGGCGACCCGCTCCAGTGTTCTTGCCTGGAAAATCCCAGGGATGGGGAAGCCTGATGGGCTGCCATCTATGGGGTGGCACAGAGTCGGACACTACTGAAGCGACTTAGCAGCAGCAGCAGCAGCAGCAGTCATGCACTATACTGTTGGTGTTACTTCCTGCTATTAGCTTTGATTCTGCAGTCTATTTGAACCTGCTTCTTGCTCACTGATTTAGTAGCATATATTACATTGCACTGGTTCTCTTATATCTCTATCTCAGTGATAAGCCAACTGTAATTGCCTTCCACCCACCCCATTTACTTTAACTGGCAAAATCTTAAAGAATTCAGTTTTACCTATGAGTAGAAGACTCATAACTTTGGGCATAAAATCTGACTTGGTGTACATCTTAAGAAAGTGAATTAATAATTGGCTTATGCCAGATACTGTGCTCAGTGCTGTGTTAATGAACTCATTTAATTTCACATTACTAAAAAATAGGATATCCATTTTGGGGATTTAATGCTTACTACATTATGGGTCAGGTGTTATTATTCAATTTAAAGATGATGGTATGGAAGTTCAGATTGGTTATCTTATCCACTCTGAATTCACACACAGCTAGTAATTTGTAGGGTTAAGATCTTGTAGCAGTATCTTGCTAATGGCAGAGCTGATCTCTGATTGAGGAGAAAGACTCTCTTTAGTCACACACTTCATGACCAGCCTAACTCATCCGATTGTACTTCCCAAAGCCACTCAGTAGAGANTCTTGTAGCAGTATCTTGCTAATGGCAGAGCTGATCTCTGATTGAGGAGAAAGACTCTCTTTAGTCACACACTTCATGACCAGCCTAACTCATCCGATTGTACTTCCCAAAGCCACTCAGTAGAGAAAGGTCATTCTAGTAACTGGTATTCACATAGTGACTAGTTGAAATGCATGTTCTGAACAAAAGTCTATAAAAGAAGCACAAGCAAATCAATGTCTTTCAGGACTTTGAGATTTCATTTGTGTTTCTAACAGTTTTAGAAAATTCCTTGAGAAATCTGGACATACACTGCATCTGTTTTATGTGATCGGATAGGGTCTTGCTTGTTGAGTCAGGATTCTAACAAAAGTTTCAGCTGTCACAACACATCTGTATTTCTACAGATTTTCATTCAAAGCTGTAGAGTCTTTTTGAATAATAGTTCAATGATGTTTATAGTGTTTTTACAATGCCAAGAGACAACAAGGACTTTGAAGTTTTCTGATAGTTGTTACCTGCCATTGTCCTAAGAATATCAAAATTAAAACAAGACTGTGATTACTTCTGACAGTAGTCAGTTGGCCGTTTAATTTTCAGTTCTGCCTCCACTATATCAACCTTAGGGATTTCGAGTTAAACAATCTCTCTCTAAGGAGTATTTTTGGGAAGATAGCCATGTTCTCTTTTTGATTAACCATGAGATTAGCAAGAACCTGAGGGGAGTCCTATTTCCTCCTTCAGGGAATCTTCCCAACTCAGGGATTGAACCCTCATCTCCTGGATTGCACGTAGATTCTTTACTGCAGAGCCATCGGGGGAATATCTATGGGAATAAGAACTGGCAATGCTTGCTTGGAAAATTCTGTGGACAGAGAATCCTGGCAGCACAGTCCTTGGGGTTTCAAAGAGTCAGGCACTAATGAACACACACAGTAGCAAGAACTATCAAACATCACATTTCCTTAGTAATTCATGATAAGTCTATCATGTATGTATCCTTTATAAAATATGTTTTCAGTCTGGGTCTCTAATGCCTTATGGGGAAATGGATATCGTTGGCTTACTATCTGTCATTTATGTCAGAATTCCGCTTACTTATGTTAAATTCATCTAGGTATAATATAAAGGCATTCCCCTCCTCATTCAATTGTTCCAGGATATGAAAGAGTCTGTCTTGATGAGGATCACTTCACACATGATTTTAGAGGCTTCGAATAATAATAAGTCACTGAGTGCTTACTATGTGCCAAGTACAAGATTTATTGGTGTGAACTTTACAGTAGCCAATACTACGTAAATTTGTCAACAAATTTGGAAAACTCAGCAGTGGCCACAGGACTGGAAAAGGTCAGTTTTCATTCCAATTCCAAAGAAAGAAAATGCCAAAGAATGCTCAAACTACCACACAATTGCACTCATCTCACGTGCTAGTAAAGTAATGCTCAAAATTCTCCAAGCCAGGCTTCAGCAATATGTGAACTGGGAACTTCTAGATGTTCAAGCTGGTTTTAGAAAAGGCAGAGGAACCAGAGATCAAATTGCCAGCATCCGCTGGGTCATCAAAAAAGCAAGAGAGTTCCAGAAAAACATCTATTACTACATTATTGACTATGCCAAAGCCTTTGACTCTGTGGATCACAATAAACTGTGGAAAATTCTGAAAGAGATGGGAATGCCAGGTCACCTGACTTGCCTCTTGAGAAATCTCTATGCAGATCAGGAAGTAACAGTTAGAACTGGACATGGAACAACAAATTGGTTCCAAATAGGAAAAGAAGTACGTCAAGGCTGTATATTGTCACCCTGCTTATTTAACTTATATGCAGAGTACATCATGAGAAACGCAAGGCTGGAAGAAGGACAAGCTGAAATTAAGATGGCTGGGAGAAATATCGATAACCTCAGATGAGCAGATGACACCACCCTAATGGCAGACAGTGAAGAGGAACTAAAGAGCCTCATGATTAAAGTGAAAGAGGAGAGTGAAAAAGTTGGCTTAAAACTCAACATTCAGAAAACTAAGATCATGGCATCCGGTCCCATCACTTCATGGCAAATAGATGGGGAAACAGTGGAAATAGTGGCTGGCTTTATTTTCTTGGGCTCCAAAATCACTGCAGATGGTGATTCAGCCATGAAATTAAAAGACACTTGCTCCTTGGAAAGAATGTTATGACCAACCTAGACAGCATATTAAAAAGCAGACATTAGTTTGCCAACAAAGGTCTGTCTAGTCAAAGCTATAGTTTTTCCAGTAGTCATGTATGGATGTACGAGTTGGACTATAAATAAAGCTGAGCACTGAAGAATTGATGCTTTTGAACTGTGGTGTTAGAGAAGACTCTTGAGAGTCCCTTGGACTGCAAGGAGATCCACCAGTCCATCCTAATGGAGATCAGTCCTGGGTGTTCATTGGAAGGACTGATGTTGAAGCTGAAACTCCAATACTTTGGCCACTTGATGCAAATAGCTGACTCATTTGAGAAGACCCTGATGCTGGGAAAGTTTGAGGGGAGGAGAAGGGGACCACAGAGGATGAGATGATTGGATGGCATCACCGACTCAATGGACATCAGTTTGGGTAAGCTCTGGGAGTTGATGATGGACAGGGAGGCCTTGCATGCTGCAGTTCATGGGGTCACAAAGAGTCAGACACGACTGAGCAACTGAATTGAACTGAACTGAGCCAATAGTATCAGTATTTGCATTTTACAGGTGAAACAAGTACATTCATAAGGTGTAATTATTTTGTCCAAAGACTGAAGCATAGGTCTATCTAACAGAAAAGGACATCTATTTGACCACCATGCTACCTGTCCCTCCCACACTGATGTCCCAGGCTGAAAAGTCAGTCTTTTTATGCAGGTTAGTAATCTCTTCAGCATACCCTTTATAAACCTTCTCTATCCCCATTCTGTCTTCAGTGAAAAATAACTATTTCACCTTTATCCAGAATTCCTTGTGTGGACACAAAATCAATCTGAACAGCATTCTCTTTTTTGTTACTAAAGCTGTTGAAAATAATATCCAGTAATTTTTTGGCCTTTTGTAGTTTTATCCGTATCTTGAGGAAAGAGTCAGAGTATACCCTTCCCTGAAGGCTTGTATTCTCTTTCCTGACATGTAATTGATGACACAAATCCCACTACCCTAAAAATATAGATGGAACTTTTTAATAAAGGGATGTCCTTAACACTGGACTTTCCATGTAACACTAAGTAGTAAAGAGCATGCACAACACTGAAGCTCATCTTTCTTCCTTTCATAATTTTTTATTATTTTTTTTCTCCATTGATTTTAATTATAATACTACTAAGTATCAAGTCGAACCACTTACTACATGCCAGGCATTGTGTTTTAGGTTCATTTTCTCTTTTAATTCTTATAACCATGGTCTTAGACATCTGCTATTATTAACCTTATTAGGCAAATGAAGAAACTGAGGCTTAGAATGATGAAAGAAATTATGCAAGAACTAGTAAGTAAAAAGTGAAAAAAGAATGTGTAAGTGAAAGTCGCTCAGTTGTGTCCAACTCTTTGTGACCCCATGGACTATACATTCTATAGAATTCTCCAGGAGTGGCTAGCCTTTCCCTTCTCTAGGGGATCTTTCCAACCCAAGGATTGAACCCAAGTCTCCCACACTGCAGGAGGATTCTTCACCAGCTGAGCCACCAGGGACACCCAAGAATACTGGAGTGTATAGCCTATCCCTTCTCCAGCAGATCTTCCTGCACCAGATATTGAACCTGGGTCTCCGGCATTGTAGGTGGATTCTTCACCAACTGAGTTACCAGGGAAGCCCAGTAAGTAAAAGCAAACTCAAATCTAGATATTTCTAATAGCAGAGTCCAGGCTCCTACACAGTACATTACTATTGATCTACAACCAGAGTCAACCAATGACCAGCTGTGGGCCAACCCCAGCCTACTGTTTTCAAAAGTAAAATTTTATTGGAACTCAGTCATACCCATCATTTACATGTTGTCTGTGGGTGCTTTCATTCTGGGACATGCATGCCCACAAAGCTAAAAACATTAACTATCTGTTCTTTTTCAGAAAAAGCTTTGACCCCTGGTCTGAACATATTAGGGTATTAAATCGGACCAGCTCATGGGGCATCTCATTGTTTATATTTCTCATTTAAAATGGCTCATTTGTCCCTATTTTTTTGTTTCTTGACTCTAAATTGACTCATCTACATGATGAAACAATGGGATTTCTGTAGCGGCTTACATACTGTGTTTTAGTAGCCTAAATAAATTTCAATGCTGATCCATTATCATATGTCTACATTCTGTGTCAGAAAACTCTGGTTATCTGGGTTGGTTATAGGGGACGTTTAATGCTTCCTCCCGACCCCTCCCACCCCCACCCTTCTCCTGCAAGCACTGTACTTTTGACAATTGTCCCAAATTTTCATATAGAGATCAAACTTCTTTTCCACTTTAGTTTACCTTCCTGGGTGGCATGAAACCTAGGCCAATAATCCCATGGCATTTACCTGGCCACTGTGACTGTTCCAGGTGTGGGCTTTTGTCTTAAACATGTTTTAAAAGAGTGAATGTTATAGCCTTTCTTGAAATGTTAGAAAAGTACTCTCATTTTCTCCCCAATGGAATCAAATGTAAACAGATATAGCCCTGATGATTGCTGAAATCCCTTCTGACAAAGAGAGGAGAGCCCATTTAAAGAGTGGAGGCTTCCTGAGAAGTAGAATTTAGAGGCAAAGAGGAAGAAATGAAGTCCTGAATTTTTTTTAAGTATTAATCTTTTTAATGAAATGTAGTTTATTTACAATATTACTTTTAAGTGATGATAGTGATTCAATATTTTTATAGATTATACAGTTGAAGTGGAGTATACAAAATAAGATATTGGGTTGGCCAATAAGTTTATTTGGGTTTTAATACGTTACAGAAAAATCCAAATGGACCTTTTGACCAACTCAATATATTTCCCTGTGCTGTACATTACATTCTTGTTGTTTGTTTATTTTATACATAGTAGTTAGTACCTCTTAATCCTATACCCCTGTCTTACTCCTCCCTCTTGCCCTCTCCCCACTGGGAACCACTAGATTGTTCTCGATATTTATGAGCATGTTTCTGTTTTGTTATATTTACTTGTTTTATTTTTTATATCCTACATATAAGTGATAACATATAGTGTTTGTTTTTTACTTCTTTCACTCAGTACATTACAATTCAGGTCCATCCATGTAGTTACAAATGGCAAAATATTTCATTCTGTTTTATGACTGACTGATATTCCATTATAGATTATGCTACATCTTTATCCATTCATCTGTTGATGGACACCTAGGTTGCTTCTATATCTTGACTATTGTAAATAGTGCTACTATGAACATTGGTGTGCGTGTAAGTAATCATATCTTTGAATCACTAAATCCATTTATGCTTGAAGGTGTTTTAGCCTTGAAGCTAATTATATTCTTTTACAGAAGCACAAAGAGTTCTGATACAATGATTTTCCCCACAAAAACTATACTATTTTAGCTCAATTTCTTATATCAGTTTGAGGAGTTAATACCTATGAACAGCAAAAAAAAAAAAAAAAAGAAAAGAAATTTTATATTGCAGTGATGGTATTGGGCAAAGAACAAACTTATGTGCTCTGACCCAAGTTTAACCTTTTAATACAGAGAACCCCAGCATTTCTTCCTGGAAAAAAAAAAAAGAAAAAAAGAAAAAAACTTTGTAGAGTGTTCTAGATTCATGAGTTTTGTTTGGCCTACTGGACAGATACAGACTAATCTTGTATAAACACATCAACTTCCAAAAGGAATAGAAAGTTTTGCCCCCAAAGTCCTGCCATTATTTAAACAAATGTGAGATGGCTGCTTAAGGTTTTGGGGACAGGTTGTGGAGTAGGACTTCTTTTCCCATCATCAACACCTGCACTATGCCAAGTACAAAGCAACACAGCAAAGTATAGCAGATTAAGAGCGAGGAACTCAGACAGAATTCAAATGCTGGACTCTACATCCCACTAACTAGATGAAAATTCTCAGTTTCCTTAAATACTCTGTGCCTCAATCCCCTACTTTGTATAGGATTATGAGGATTTCCATGGTGTTTCAGACAGTAAAAAATCTGCCTGCTATTCAGAAGACCCAGGTTCAATCTCTGGGTTGGGAAGATTGCCAGGAGAAGGAAATGGCAACCCACCCCAGTATTGTTGCCTGGAGAATTCCATGGACAGAGGAGCCTGGTGGGCTAGAGTCAGTGGGATCATAAAGAGTCAGGCATGAGGATTATGAAGTAGGATTATACACATAGGATTATAAAGTATAAATTTAAAAAAAAGCTTAAAATAGTACCTGGTACACAATAACCACTATAGAAGTGTTTGTGAAAAATGAATAAATAGCATACAAGTAATATAACCATTTGAGATAGCAGTAGTTCAGTTCAGTTCAGTCGCTCAGTCGTGTCCAACTCTTTGCAACCCCATGAATCACAGCACGCCAGGCCTCCCTATCCATCACCAACTCCTGGAGTTCACTCAGACTCAAGTCCATCGAGTCGGTGATGCCATCCAGCCATCTCATCCTCTGTCGTTCCCTTCTCCTCCTGCCCTCAATCCCTCCCAGCATCAGGGTCTTTTCCAGTGAGTCAACTCTTTGCATGAGGTGGCCAGAGTACTTGAGTTTCAGCTTCAGCATCATTCCTTCCAAAGTAATCCCAGGGCTGATCTTCAGAATGGACTGGTTGGATCTCCTTGCAGTCCAAGAGACTCTCAAGAGTCTTCTCCAACACCACAGTTCAAAAGCATCAATTCTTCGGTGCTCAGCTTTCTTCACAGTCCAAGTCTCACATCCATACGGATGTGAGATACGGAAAAACCATAGCCTTGACTAGATGGACCTTTGTTGGCAGCTGTAGAGGATCTGTCAAAAAAACATGGTCCATCCAAAATATAATACATGATGGAAAAACAGCATGAATATCTCTGGATGAGAAAGGACCTTTAAATCTGATATATAAGATAGGTCATTCTATCCTATCCAGTCACAATCCCATATCAGGAATTCTGCTTTTTATACATCATGACAATTGCAGATGCATTCTTGGGTGAAAGCCATATATGGATAGAAGTCAACAGTGAACTCACCATATAGTCTTTCCCTTTTCCTACTAAGGAAACCTTTATGCTTCTCTCCCTTTACCTAATCCCCAAAATGACACAATTTCTGACTTTCATTTCATTTTACTAACCTAGGAAAGATTATATTCAAAGATGCTCAAATTTCTTCTGTCTCCCACATTCCTTAAACACACTCTGCATGTTCCGGAATGTCTGACTCTTCACAACCCCATGGACTATAGGCCACCAGGATCTTCTGTCCATGGGATTCTCCATACAAGAATGTTGGAGTGGGTTGCCATTTCCTCCTCCAGGGGATCTTCCAGACCCAGGGATCAAGCCAAGGTCTCCTGTGTCTCTTGCACTGCAGGGGAAATTTTAACCACTGATCCACCGGGGAAGCCCCAGGGGAGACAGATGAGACTATATTGAGGAGACTGAACTTAAACTGAACATGGGAAGAAGAGGGCTTTTAGGTGAAGGGAGAGAGAGATTAAAAGCAGGAGTGGGCGTGACTACATGGTCTTAAGTGGAGGTAGGGGCTTGGTTTCCATACATGTAGAATGCAAATAATCATACTTACTTTGTAAGACCACTGTGAGGATTATAAGGTCTAGGAGAGAGGTAACAAATACATGTTCAGCATGGTGCAGTTATTGCTNCGTGACTACATGGTCTTAAGTGGAGGTAGGGGCTTGGTTTCCATACATGTAGAATGCAAATAATCATACTTACTTTGTAAGACCACTGTGAGGATTATAAGGTCTAGGAGAGAGGTAACAAATACATGTTCAGCATGGTGCAGTTATTGCTCCAGAGCCCATAGCAGACATTAACAGTTCTTCACAACATTCTACCAGAGAAATAAGTCACAGGCTCAGAATTCTCTTACACACAGCTCCAGATAGTCAGTACTAATCAGAGTATGTAGTTGGCATAAATTAGGTACTCAAGAAATCATAAGCATTATAACCCCTAGAGACCCACAAAATGCTGGGTACAACTAAAGGAATGCAGAACTTGTCCTTCCTAATCTTACCAAATACAAGTAAAACTCTGCATTTACAGTGTGTCAGAGGCCTGCCATGTCTTTAGCACTTGAAGGTCTGACAAGAGACTGAGACCCAATCTGCTACAAAGGTTATCTGCCATATGTTGTAACATCTCTTATGAGCTATAAGTAGCAGCACACTTGATCTTTAGGAGTCGTAAAACCTCTAGAACATGGCTACTTTCCCTAATGTCTTCATTTACCTCCCATAGCAATGTGGGAATCCCTCAGGGCCTGAATCAAATTGGCAAGTACAACCAAGAAGCAATAGAGTCTGTCTTTGCGATTTCTTCTTGACTCCATGTAATTCTCCACATTCAACCCTTGTAATATGATGTCTGCTTAATGGCAGATCACCTTGCCATCCATCCAGCATCCAGATTCTTGCCTTACTAAAAAAAATTCTTTCAGTGTTTCTAGGCCTCCTTCTGTGTTGGACTGAGAGAAAAGAACAGTGTGCAAATGGGTCATGTATTGTGGGGCCCTTGTTATTGGACATGTATTGCAGAGACAAAGTTATTCTGGATGATGACTAAGCAGAATCATTCAGACATGCGATGTGGCTGCCAGCAGAGAGTAGGCAAAGGAGACAAGGTAGGTGATGGAGGAGACTGGGAAACATGACATTAAGAGGAATGTTAAACAGGTCCATTGAGCAGGAAAGCTGCTGAGGCTCCTTAATACTGTTGTGCACATTAGGAAGGAAAACTGGGAAGCTGAAAGGGAATATTGGAGAGAGTGTTCATGACGTGTTGAACTTTATAAGCAGCTAGGTCATGGGTCCAACTGAGCCAGAGGAAGGTTAAAGCTTAAAGGAAGCTGTGAGGTCTGATCTGAGCCATAGCAATGAGCAAATTGTCAGGTCCATTGAGCAGGAAAGCTGCTGAGGCTCCTTAATACTGTTGTGCACATTAGGAAGGAAAACTGGGAAGCTGAAAGGGAATATTGGAGAGAGTGTTCATGACGTGTTGAACTTTATAAGCAGCTAGGTCATGGGTCCAACTGAGCCAGAGGAAGGTTAAAGCTTAAAGGAAGCTGTGAGGTCTGATCTGAGCCATAGCAATGAGCAAATTGATCTCAGCTGGACTGTTCTATATCTGATATGAGGATATCAGGATGGTTTTTCTACCTCATTAACTTACAGAGCAGAGTGAAATAGGGCATAACTCCAAGTAGGAACTACCAAGTCCTGATAGCAGGGTTAACTCAACTCCTCTTTTCTCTCTTGCCTCTGAGCCAGCTACATGTCCCAAGCCTGAGCCAAGTCTGTTCTAGCCCACTGTTTAGAGGTGACCATGTAGCCTCAAACAGACACTAGGAAGGAAGCAATCTACATCTCACACATCTCAGGGGCCATTTTTGGAGTCACATACATTCTACATTCAAAAATCAAGAGAGTGCCAAAGCAGAAAGGGTGTTTTGAGAATTCTCAGCCTAGAGTGTTTTGGAAAGTGCTGATGGGGAAACTTCCACATCAACATTATCTATGGAATGTGATTGGAACGCAAATTATCTAGTCTCATCCTAGACCCATAATTCACACTGCCTAGAGTTGAGACCCAAATATCTGAATGTTAAAATTTCCAGGGATTCTGATGTATCCTGAAATTTGAAAAAAACTCTGATAAATATAGGAGTTTTCTGTGGGCAGTTCAGTTTAGTTCAGGCACTCAGAAGTGTCCAACTCTGACACTTCTCCCCATCAGGTGGCCAAAGTATTGGAGTTTTAGCTTAAGAATCAGTCTTTCATAAGAATATTCTGGATTGATTTCAAACATTTGGCCACCTGATGCAAAGAACTGACTCATTGGAAAAGACTCGTGTTGGGACAGATTGAAGGCCAGAGGAGAAGGGGACGATAGAGGATGAGACGGTTGGATAGCATCACTGATTCGGTGGACATGAGTTTGAGTAAGCTCCAGGAGTTGGTGATGGAGAGGGAAGCCTGGTGTGCTGCAGTCCATGGGGTTGCAAAGAGTAGGACACAACTGAGTGACTGAACTGAACTGATTTCCTTTAGGATTCACTGATTTGATCTCCTTGCAGCCCAAGGGACTCTCAAGAGTGTTCTCAAACACCACTGTTCAAAAGCATTGATTCTTTGGTGCTCAGCTTTCTTTATGTTACAACTCTCATATCCACACATAACTAAGGAAAAACCATAGATTGAATAGATGGACCTTTGTTGGCAAAGTAATGTCTCTGCCTTTTAATATGCTGTCTAGGTTTATCACAGCTTTTCTTCCAAGGAGCAAGCATCTTTTAATTTCATGGCCACAGTCACCATCTACAGTGATTTTCGAGACCATAAAAATAAGGTCCTTCACTGTTTCCATTGTCTCTCCATCTATATGCCATGAAGCAGTGGGACTGGATGCCATGATCCTAGTTTTTTTAATATTGAGTTTTAAGCCAGCTTTTTCACTCACTTCTTTCAACTTCATTAAGAAGCTCTTTAGTTCCTCTTCACTTTCTGCCTAAGGGTGGTGTCATCTGCATATCCGAGGTTACTAATCTTTCTCTTGACCATCTTGATTCCAGCTTGTGCTTCATCCAGCCTGGCATTTCACATGATGGACTCTGCATAGAAGTTAAATAAGCAGGGTGACAATATACAGCCTTGACATACTCCTTTCCCAATTTGGAACCAGTCTGTTACTCAATGTCCAGTTCTAACTGTTGCTTCTTGACCTACATACAGACTTCTCAGGAGGCAGGTAAGGTGGTCAAGTATTCTCATCTCTCTGGTATTCTCACTGTGGAAGAATTTTCCACAATTTATTGTGATCCACACAGTCAGAGGCTTTGGTGTAGTCAGTAAAGCAGAAGTAGATGTTTTTTGGAACTCTTTTGCTTCTTCTATAATTCAACAGATGCTGGCAATTTGATCTCTGGTCCCTCTGCGTTTTCTGAATCCAGCTTGAATATCTGGAGGTTCTCAGTTTATGTACTATTGAAGCCTCACTTAGAGAATTTTGAGCATTACTTTAATAGCATGTGAGATGAGTGCAAATGTGTGGTAGTTTGAGCATTCCTTAGCATTTTCTTTATTTGGGATTGGAATGAAAACTGACCTTTTCCAGCCCTGTGGCCACTGCTGAATTTTCCAAATTTGCTGGCATANATGTGAGATGAGTGCAAATGTGTGGTAGTTTGAGCATTCCTTAGCATTTTCTTTATTTGGGATTGGAATGAAAACTGACCTTTTCCAGCCCTGTGGCCACTGCTGAATTTTCCAAATTTGCTGGCATATTGAGTGCAGCACTTTCACAGCATCATCTTGTAGGACTTGAACTAGTCCTGCTGGAATTCCTTCACCTCCACTAGCTTCATTCATGGTGATACTTCCTAAGGCACACTTGACTTCACATTCCAGGATTTCTGGCTCTAAGTGAGTGATCACCCCATTGTGGTTATCTGGTCATTACTATCTTTATTGTATAGTTCTTCTGTGTATTCTTGTCACCTCTTCTTAGTATTTTCTGCTTCTGTTAGGTCCATACTGTCTGCTCTTTATTGTGCTCATCTTTGCATGAAATGTTCCCTTTGTATCTAATTTTCCTGAAGAGATTTCTAGCCTTTCCCATTCTATTTTTTCCCCCTTTATTTCTTTGCATTGATCACCAAGGAAGGCCTCTTAGCTCTGCTTGCTATTCTTTGGAACTCTGCATTCAGATGGGTATATCTTCCCTTTCTCACTTGCCTTTTGCTTCTCTTCTTTTCTCAGCTATTTGTAAGGCCTCCTCAGACAACCATTTTGCCTTTTTTCATTTCTTCTTTTGGTGGATGTCCTGATCACCACCTCGCGTGAAATGACATGAACCTCTATCCATAGTTCTTTAGCCACTCTGTCAGATCTAATCCCTTGAATCTATTTGTCAATCTATAATCGTAAGGAATTTGATTAGGACCTATTTGAATGGTCTAGTGGTTTTCCATACTTTCTTCAATTTAAGTCTGAATTTTGCAATAAGCAGTCACCAAATATTCCCAAGGTAAAATCCGAAGACCTCTGATCACAGAATAATTTGGGAATACACAGACATAAAAATGGAAAAGGACAGTTTTCATTCCAAACCCAAAGAAAGGCAATGCCAAAGAATGCTCAAACTGCTGTACAATTGCACTCATCTCACACACTAGTAAAGTAATGCTCAAAATTCTCCAAGCCAGGCTTCAACAGTATGTGAGCCGTGAACTTCCAGATGTTCAAGCTGGTTTTAGAAAAGGCAGAGGAACCAGAGATCAAATTGCCAACATCCATTGGATTATTGAAAAAACAGAGAGTCCCAGAAAAACATCTATTTCTGCTTTATTGACTATGCCAAGGCCTTTGACTGTGTGGACCACCACAAACTGAAAATTCTTAAAGATATGGGAATACCAGACCACCTGACCTGCCTTTTAAGAAATCTGTATACAGGTCAGTATGCAACAGTTAGAACTAATAGGGAAAGGAATATGTCAAGGCTGTATATTGTCACCCTGTCTATTTAATTTATATGCAGAGTACATCATGAGAAACACTGGGCTGGATGAAGCACAAGTTACAGTCAAGATTGCCAGGAGAAATGTCAATAGCCTCAGATATGCAGATGACAACACCCTTATGACAGAAAGCAAAGAAGAACTAAAGAGCCTCTTGATGAAAGTGGAAGAGGAGAGTGAAAAAGTTGACTTAAAGATCAACATTCAGAAAATGAAGATCATGGCATTTGGTTCCATCACTTCATGGGAAATATATGGGGAAACAGTGGAAACAGTGTCAGACTTTATTTTGGGGGACTCCAAAATCACTGCAGATGGTGATTGCAGCCATAAAATTCAAAGATGCTTACTCTTTGGAAGAAAAGTTATGACCAACCTAGACAGGATATTAAAAAGCAGAGCCAGAAGATGGCAGAGGAATAGGACAGGGAGACCCTTTTCTCCCCCATGAATTCATCAAAAGAACATTTAAACGCTGAGTAAATTCCACAAGACAGCTTCTGAATGACAGCAGATGACATTAGGCACCCAGAAAAGAAGCCCATTATCTTGGAAAGGAGGTAGGGAAAATTATAAAAGATAAAAAGAGAGACAAAAGAGGTAGGGATGGAGCTCTGTCCCGGGAAGGGAGTCTTAAAGAGAGAAGTTTCCAAACACCAGGAAACACTCTCACTGCTGAGTCTGTGGCAAGCCTTGGAACCACAGAGGGCAACATAACCGGGAGGAAAAATAAATAAATAATTAAAACTCACAGATTATGTGCCCAACAGTAGCTCCCCCAGCGGAGAAGCAGTACAGATGCCTGCATCCGCCACTAGCAAGTGGGGGCTGGGCAGAGAGGCGTGGGCTGCATTGCTTAGAGTAAGGACTGGGCCTGAATGCCCTGAGGGAAATGTGAAGGAAGTAACTTTGACTAGCAAAACAGTCTGTGAGATAGCTACCACATGAAAAGCCCTAACCTAAAACAATGCCAGGCCTGCTCACAGAACAAAGGACTGAACAGAGATAGCTGGCTGCAGACCATCCTCCTCTGGTGATAGGTAGCCAGAGCCAGAAAGGGGCAATCTCAGCCCCAGAGAGGCATTATCTACCAAACTGCAAGCAGGCTTCTTTGCTAACTAAGACTTCTTGGGATTCTGGACAGTCAACATCCATCTGAGAAGGTGCGCCAGTTGTACACCCAGAAGACTGAGTGGCAGGGATGGGGAAGGTGATAAGTCACAGTAACCACGCTCGTCAAATACCTCATCACTTGACCTGCTTGGACCTGGGAAGGACACAAAATGCAGGCCCACTGAGTCTGTGCCTCTGAGGATTACCCGAGTGCCTGAACCTGAGCAGCTTAGACCTGGGAGGTGCATGCAGCCCAAGGCTGGCCTCAGACAGTTCCTGGTGGAGCAACCTAGAGCCTGAGCAGTGTGGGCAGGGGGGGCACATGCGCTATGAGCGGAGGCAGGACCAATGTGGCTGAGACACTGCGAGCACATGCCAGTGTTATTTGTTTGCAGCCTCCCTTCCCCCTCCCCCCCACAGCACAACTGAACAAGTGAGCCTAAAAAAGTGTCCACCACCGCCCCCTTGTGTCAGGGAGGAAATTTGCTGAAGAGAACAGCAAATAGAAGAAGCTAAAACAGAGGGAACTGCCTTGGAAGTGACAGGTGCAATAAATTAAAACCCTGTAGTTAGTACCGACTACATAGGAAGGGGCTTATGCTGCTGCTGCTGCAAAGTTGCTTCAGTCGTATCCGACTCTGTGCGATCCCATAGATGGCAGCCTACCAGGCTCCCTCTTCCCTGGGACTCTCCAGGCAAGAACACTGGAATGGGTTGCCATTTCCTTCTCCAGTGCATGAAAGTGAAANTTTTTTACACGAACTCCCAAACATGAACCCCCCTCCCACCTCCCACCCCACATCTTCCCTCCAGATCATCCCCATACACCAGCCCCAAGCATCCTGCATCCTGCATTGAACATAGACTGGCAATTCATTTCTTACATGATAGTATACATAGTTCGTGTAAAAAAATAAATAAATACAAAAAAAAAAAAAAAAAAAAAAAAAAATATCCTATCATTTTGCCTTCTCATACTGTTCATGGGGTTCTCAAGGCAAGAATACTGAAGTGGCTTGCCATTCCCTTCTCCAGTGGACCACGGAAAGGTTGGGGCAAACTGAGAGAGCAGCATTGACATATATATACTATCATGCATGAAACAGACAGCCAGTGGGAGGCTAAGTAACTAACTAACCCTGGGAGACAGTGAAGGACAGGGAAGCCTGGTGCACTGCAGTCCATAGGGCCACAAAGAGTGGGACACAGATGAGCAACTGAACCCCAGCAACAAAGTGGGAAGCTGCTATAAACCCCAGGGAGCTCAGCACAGTGCTCTGTGATGACTAGAGGGGCAGACTTGAGGGGGTTGGGAGGCAGGCTCTAGAGGGAGGGGATACAGTTACAGTTAAAGCCACAGCTATAGCTATAGTTGGAGTTATCAGAGGATAACTCCAATATTCTTGCCTAGAGAATCCCATGGATAGAGGAGGCTGGTGGGCTAGAGTCCACGGGGTCACAAACAGTCAGGCACAACTGAAGAGGCTGAGCACACAGAGTTATAGCTACGGTTATAGTTGCTGTAGTTATAACTAATAGAAGTTGTACAGCAGAGACAAACGCAGCATTGTAAAGCAATTATCCTCCAATTCAAAGATTATTTTTAAACATGCAGTTGTCTTTTGTCTTGCTACCTTCAGATACTGAGAGGCTTCTTAGACACGAGTTGTTAGTGGCTAGGCTGGCATTTTAGAGCCACTGCGTATTGGATTTCTCTTTAGAATGAAAGTTTACATTTTAATGATGTTCTGCACCAAAGTCAATCATACCCTCAACCTTCTGCTAAATACACCCCAGGGAGCCTTGGGCTTCCCAGGTGACATTAGTGGTAAAAAATCCACCTGTCAATGCAGGAGAAGTAAGAGATGTGAGTTTGATCCCTGGGTCAGAAAGATCCCCTGGAGGAGAGGATGGCAGCCCACTCCAGTATTCTTTCCTGGGGAATTCCATGGACAGAGGAGCCTGGTGGGATAGGAACTATGGGCTCACAAACAACTGGACATGACTGAAGCAACTTAGCACACAGGTATGTGCCTTCTGTACATGTGACCATCATGAAACAGGAATTTGTTCTTATCCCCCCTTTCCTCTTTCTTCGTTCCTCCCTTTCTTTCTTTTTCTTTATTTCTTAATGTTCCCTCCAGGGGATCTTCCCAACCCAATGATCAAACCCAGGTCTCCTGCATTGCAGGCAGACGCTTTTACCATCTGAAGCACCAGGGAAGCCCTAACTGGACCATGGATGTCCCAAAAGCTAAGCAAATGGCCTTGTGTTTTAAGATCAGAAAAAAAGGTAATCAGAGATACCGACAAAATTTAAAACAATAATTATAAAAATGAAAACAAGCATGACAAATTATGCTGCAGTTATTTGACCAAATCTGGCAAAAAGACATAGAAAATAGAATGGAGTCATCAGGGAGTTTCATCCCATTAAAACAGAGAGCATCTACCTTGCTTATGGGATGTGGTTATGCTAGGAAGTGGTACCTGGTCTCCATGGTGACCTTACAATCTGAACCAGCTACTGGGAGGGAGAAGCCCCCTACATGGATCAGGCAGAGCAGACAGAACATTGTAGCACCTTCTTCCCCTAGCTGTAAATTTACTTATGTTTCTTACGTAACTTCAGATTCCAACGGATATTACATGGAATGTCAGCATTGTTTGCAGCAAACTATTTTTTTTTAAAACATAGTACTTTTAATCATATTGTCAAAACCCAAATAAGCCAATGTATCAAGTTTTTCTTCATAATGTGGTTTAATTACATGAGAATCATCCCCAGTAGGAAAAAAAAAAAAAAGTAATAGCTTGAGGTAGCAATTTTCTTAATCACACCAAACCCAGTTAGTAGGGTTGGCCTTGAGATAAAATGAGTAATTACCAAGCTCATTAGAAGCCTGCAGAGAACCAGTTAATAGTAAAGGATTCCCAGATGATTCAGAGGAGAAAAAAAGAGAGAGACCTTTCACTGGTGTGTTTAAGGAAAAGATAATAGAACCCACTGATATTGTGGAAAGACAAGGACCAGAGCTTTTGGATAAGCTGCCCTATGAAAGAGATCCTGAAAAACCGCCAAAAATGACCTTTAGCTGATGGTTCTTTCCCTTTCCGTCTGGCCTCCGCACTGACCATGCAGAAGGGCAGATCATTTCCTCTATTAAATTCTGTTTCTAGCTCAAGTATTTGTACACTGGATTTCTGAGCACCACATATAATTGAACTTTCACCTGAGGTAGGTTTGGAAAATTGATAAGAGTGCCTATATGCAGCCAAGAAAAATATAGTCTAAACAATGTTTAATGGTGAAGAAATTTAGAGGATATCATGTTAAATGAAAAAGCACACCACAAAGGCTGCCAGTCAAGGACATAAGGAAATGCATTTTCTCCCCACGGCTTTCTCAAAATCCACTGAGAAAAAAAAAAAAAAAGAAGGGGAAAAAAACCCTATGTTATCAATGAAAAAGGAAGTTGCTAAGTGTCACAAAAATGACACTTAGCTGCCAGATACTTTGAAATCTGGGCATGGGACAGATAGAATAGGCCCCCACACACCTGCTTGGAGCCCATAGATTTCATGTGACCAGGTAGATGTAGAGAATCAGAGCTTATTGAGGAGCTTGTCAATGATGACAGTCAGAGAAAACTCAAGATGCCCAGGTAAGCTCAAATCTCAGATGAACAATGGAATGTGTCTCAAATATTGCATGGGATGTGAAAAAGTGAAAGTGTTAGTCACCCAGTCATGTCACTGAGTGATCTGTACCCCATGGTCTGTAGCCCACCAGGCTCCTCTGTTTATGGAATTCTCCAAGCAAGAATACTGGAGTAGGTTGCCATTCTCTTCTCCAGGGGATCTTCCCAACCCAGGGACTGGGCCTCAGTCTCCTGCATTACAGGCGGATTCTTTACCATCTGAGCCATGCATGGGATACAGTTTCTCTAAAAATCACCCATTGCTCATTTGATGTTCAAATCTGATGGATGTCCTGAGGTGTACAGAATCGTGTTTAGTCAGCAGAAGACCAGATGAAGCCCATGGGCTTCATTTGCTTTTCACAGTTTTTAAAATGCTTACATTTACTAACATGTGCAAATGAGATTTTGATTAAAATTTAGGTTTTTGACTCCTCTTGAAAAACGTCATGATATGTCCAATTTCATACAGCAAGAGCCGGGGTCCCCTGTGAAGGGAATGCTCATGTATAGGGTTATTTGATTTCTTTCAAGGTCTGTGACCCCTTAATTCGCTGGGATTAATGCTTAGCTCTTGGAAGTTCTGTTTTGTTTGGTGTTTGGGTTTGCTCTTCTCTCCCTTGGATCTGCAGGTATGAGATGGTGGCAGAAGCTAAGATGCCATGTTAGCCACCTGGCCTGATGGAGGAGCACCATGGCCGTGAGCTGAAGAGTCTTCAATGTCAGGGCTGTTGTGGAGTCTGACCTCGAGTCTGCGAGCTAAGGCAATCGGCTGCAAGTGAGGAAACAGAAGACAGTGCTGCCTAGACCTTATTAAAAGACAGAATAGTTTTTCTTCTTACACAGAAATACTAAGCTCAGAATTATTCCTTTTCTGCAGAAAGTACTCAATCTCTTATCAGCACACATTGTGGAGGCAGACTCGGGAATAGGGGATAATTAACTTCTAGTCAATCTGGCCAGCAAAGGTCCGCCTAGTCAAGGCTATGGTTTTTCCAGTAGTCATATATGGATGTGAGAGTTGAACTATAAAGAAAGCTGAGTGCCAAAGAATTGATGCTTTTGAACTGTGGTGTTGGAGAAGACTCTTGAGAGTCCCTTGGACTGCAAGGAGATCAAACCAGTCAATCCTAAAGGAAATCAGTCTTGAATATTCATTGGAAGGACTGTTGCTGAAACTGAAACTCCAATTCTTTGGCCACCTGATGCAAAGAACTGATTCATTGGAAAAGACCCTGATGCTGGGAAAGATTGAGGGCAGGAGGAGAAGGGGACGACAGAGGATGAGATGTTTGAATGGCATCACCGATTCGATGGACATGAGTTTAAGCAAGCTCTGGGAGTTGGTGACGAACAGGGAAGCCTGGCGTGCTGCAGCTCATGGGGTCACAAAGAGTAGGACATAACTGAGTGACTGAACTGACTGACTGAACTGACTGACTGAACCACAACTTCTGGTGGCTGAGAGATTAGGTGATAGTTTTCCTTATCTTTCTTTGTATTTTTCTGTATGGCTTGATTTTTATATAGTAAGTGGTTTCAGTTTTAGCAGAATATTAAAACCATTATTCTTAAGTGAACAGAATAATCTACAACTACCCCCAAACATATCATTTATATTACCCCCAAATATTAAGACTTCCCTGGTGGCTCAGATGGTAAAAAAAAAATCTTCCTGCAGAGACCCCAGTTTGATCCCTGGGTCGCGAAGATCCCCTGGAGAAGGAAATGGCAACCCACTCCAGTATTCTTGCCTGGAGAATTTCATGGACAGGGTACCCTGGAGGGCTACAGACCCTGGGGTTGCAAAGAGATGGACACAATTGAGCAGCTCTCACTTTCATTTTTCAAGATGATAGTAATGGTTGTATATGGGTGATAGGATTATAGATTGCTTCTGTTTTCATTTTGCCTTTTTTTTTTTTTTTGGTATTATTCCTACTGTCTGAAATTCAGTTCAGTTCAGTTAAGTCACTCAGTCAAGTCTGACTCTTTTCAACCCCATGGACCCATGAACTGCAGCACGCCAGGCTTCCCTGTACATCACCAACTCCCAGAGCTTGCTCAAACTCATGTCCATCAAGTCCGTGATACCATCCAACCATCTCATTCTCTGTCATCCCCTTCTCCTCTTGCCTTCAATCTTTCCCAGCATTAGGGTCTTTTCCAATGAATCAGTTCTTCACATCAGGTAGACAAAGTATTGGATCTTCAGCTTTAGCATCAGTCCTTCTAATGCATATTCAAGGTTGATTTTCTTTAGGATTGACTGGTTTGATCTCCTTGAGGTCCAAGGGACACTGAAGAGTCTTCTTCACCACGCCACTATTCGAAAGCATCCATTCTTCAGTGCTCAGCTTTCTTTATGGTCCAACTCTCACATCCATACATGACTACTGGAAAAACCATAGCTTTGACTAGATGGACATTTGTCAGTAAAGTAATGTCTCTGCTTTTTAATATGCTGTCTAGGTTTGTCATAGCTTTTCTTCCAAGGAGCAAATATTGTTTAATTTCATGGCTGCAATCACCATCTGCAGTAATTTTGCAATTAGCAAGCATTAATTTTGCATTTAAAATACTTTAAATGATACTTCTTAAAAGAGTGAATATTTGCCAAACCAAAATCCATGGAAAGGGACAAAGGCTACAGAAGAAAGAGGTCTTTGGTCTGGTCCAGCCTGATTATAAAAAGTGGAGGGAAAGGAGCATTTCTTTCATCCTTTTAAATGATTATGCTGATGTTTAATATGCCCAAGTCTCCCCTAAGAACTCATTTTCCCTCTAAATGGCCCTTCGTAGATCAATAAATCTGTCCTTTTTACAAAATTATTTCAGCTTTCTTCCCACCTACCCTCATTTTATTTGGAGAGACCAGAAAGCCTCCAAAACCATCCGCCCTCTTGAAGTTAATGTATTCATTAGTTATAATTGCCTCCAAAATGTCCTCACCAATCTTGGTCTCCTAGCTACTTAATGGTTTTGATTGGATGTAGAACACTTTTATCTGGGTTAATTTACTATTCATAGTACAATGATGGAGTACTCATTTTGTTACCCAGATTACAGCAGTAAATGGAGTTATATATCATCCACAGGAAAGCTCCATGGGAGTTTAGTGTTAAAATGCCTTTCAGGCATCTTAAAGTAGAAAACAAAATTCCTGCCAAAAGTTTGTCATTTTCAGCATTTCTTGCCCAAACTTGTAGTTGCCCATTGCCCTCATGTGAATGGATCTGCCTGTCAATAACCAGACTGTTCTTCTTCTAGGTTTGAGGTGTGTGGTGGGGACCACAGCGGGGGGAAAAATCTACTATAAGAATGCAAAGAAGAGAGTGTCGATTCAGAGGCAATTAAAACTCATGGGAAAGTCTAGATGTGCTTGAACATAATGTCCCCCTGAATTTCCTTCCTATGAGACTATAGATTCTACCTAGATCCTAGTTAACCTTCAAGTTTCCACCCTCCTGGTTTCTGAAGTGCAGACCATATCTGGGCATTCTGTTCTGCTGATGGTGCTGGTGGTTTAGTCACTAAGTCCTATCCTACTCTTGTGACGCCATGGACTGTAGACCTTCAGCTTCTCTGTCCAAGGGATTCTCCGGGCAAGAATACTGGAATGGATTGCAATTTCCTTTTCTAGGGTATCTTCCTGACCCAGAGATCAAACCCGAGTCTCTTGCATCACCTGCATTGGCAAGTGAATTCTTTACAGCTGAGACCCCAGGGAAGCCTTATAAAAATACAGTGTGGCGCTCTTTTATGGCAAAAGAAAAGGACTAGAAACAAAGTATATGTCCATCACTGTTGCAAAATTTGTTAGATTTTGGTAAATCCACACAGTTATTAATAGTATGTGACCATTGTTTAAAAGAGTCTTGGAGGGATTTCTAAATGCACAGACTGTTCAATCCCTTCCTCAAAAAAAGGATAGTGAAATGGATAGAAACAGTATGTGTGTGTGGTGTGTGTGTGTGTGTGTGTATGTGGGGTGTGTGTGTGTGGTGTGTGTGTGCGTGGTATATGTTTAAAGATGCACACAAGAATATGCAATCACCCAAAGGTTGGTGACTTTAGGGGTTAGATTACAATGATGGGGACTTAGGAGATTTTTATGAACTTCATTTTATTTCTATGTGTTGTTCCCTTGTTTTAATAAAAACAAGAATTATTTACATAATCAGAAGAAAAAATATTGAGTGCTTGGGTTGAACAAAGTAGGTGCAGCAGTAATAGGGTAGAAATTAGCTTGTGGATGGAGGGGTCCCATGTCCTTTAGGCTGAGGACATTGGGAATATTCAGAGGATGAGCACTTTCACTCCAAACCCCTTGTCCCGAAGCCATCATACCCCTAGTCAGTGGTCTGGGCACTCGGGGTACCTAACATCTTACACAAACTGAAGTACAGTCTTCACATTGTGAACAAGAAACCCAGATTCCCTCTGGAATCTAAATCTGAAACAAACAGAAACATCTGTTTGAATAACAAGCTGTTTGGCAGGCATGTTCAGAGGGCAGGAATAGGCTACTGATCAGACATGGACATCTGAGATCCTGGCTGGGGAGTACTGACAGTACAGAGTCCTCTTAGCATATGGGGGGACTGCACATATCTACCCCAGGCCCACCAAGATCACGTGCCCTCTCGGTTGCAAAAGTAGCTCACCCAGGGTGAGAAGACTCGTGCCTCCCTGATTTTCAGGGAGATAGCTAATCAGACCCAACTTGTCAACAGGCCCCTGAATCAGCCCTCAATCTTTGGGGAGCAATGATTAGTCTGAAGATGCATCTCACAGAAAGTTAACTGAGACAAGTACTCTGTCCTGTGCATTTTCTGATTTTAATTGAAGGAGAGTAACTAATTATCTCAGAGAAGCAGTCATTACAGTCAGGCTCCTGACTGACCTGCGGAAGATGACCCGGGGGCTCCTTGGGGCAGCTGATATGTCAGCCCCTCATTACAGCCCATGGTTTCCAGGGGAGCCAGCATCTCCAGCCCTGGACGTCTCTGGCTGTAGCTTGAGGGGGAGAAGGAAGCCTGGCATGTTTCTGAAAAGTCACTGAATGCAGTATTGATAACTAATGGGTCACAGCATCTCTCTGACCCTCTACCCCCAGAGAAAGAATGAAGAATGTGGACTGTGGGCAGAACACTGTGTACACTGATTAAAACCAGATAGGCCCTGGGGGAGCAGGTGGAGGACAACCTGTAGTCTACATGGCGGCTCAGATGCTAAAGAATCCACTTGCAATGCAGGACACCCAAGTTCAATCCCTGGGTTGGGAAGATCCCTTGAAGAAGGGAATGGCATCCCACTTCAGTATTCTTTCCTGGAGAATCCCCATAGACAGAGGGGCCTGGCCAGCTACAGTCCATGGAGTCACAAAGAGTTAGACACGGCTGAATAACTAACACACAAATGAACACCAGGGCCCTGAGTGGAGGCTGTGACGTTACCTGTGTATGAAATATGGTGCACGATTTACGATTATGGACGACGCTGGCAAATGTGAGGTCAGACCTCCTGCTGGGACCATAAAACACACCTGAGGTTGGGCAGCCTGGGGAACATGCCCACGTTTTAAAATGCAAAGCCACTTATACAAAGGAAAACCCTCCCAAGTTCAGTCTTATCTAAAATGATTTTAATAGCAGACTCTCATTATTGCAGCAAAGGCCAAAATGGACAGTGACAACCAAGCCCAAGAACCAAGGGAGTGGCACATCACGGCTCCCACATCCTGAGTGGTGGGACCCCTCCAGGGGACGGGTGGGCGGGGAGCAGACACGCGGGGGCGTGAAGCAGAGAGGGCCCCTCGGCCTTGCTGATTTGGCGACAGGTGGCCTTAGTTGTAAAGGACAATTTGGCCTTAGAGACAGGGCTGGGACAGGTGACCAGAAGTCAACAAGAGTCCCCAAGAGTTCCTAATAGTCCAAGGGATCCTCCAGCCCTGGCCACCCCAAGAAATACATCTCCAAAACCTGCCTCCTTCCTGAGGAACCCTGCTCCTGTTCCTGCCTCCATGGAGACACGGACTGCTTGCTACCAGTGCTGTGACCTCTGGTCCCTTTACTCCTGAAGGAGAGTCCAGTCCAACCCTCTGGGTGCATCTGCCTCAGAGAGGAGACTGAGTCAGATACGAACAGACTGTGAGCCACACTTCAGCCCCCAGCCAGCATTGCCCCATCGCCAAGTCGTTCCACGTCCCCTCCAGCCATTCACTCTTGCACAGAACCAAACGGCCACCTGAGCAGGAGAAATGTCCCACACTGGTCACTGCTGCGCTGTGTTGCCTTGGCCACCAACTGCCCCATGTCTCAGATGGAGCCTGGTTTTCTCACCTGACACTAAATTAGGCAACAGATACAAATTACCCAAATCCACAGGAGAGAAGGACTGCCCCACTGCTGTCTCCCAACTTTAATACTCATGCTGAAGTCACCACTTCCAGGAAGCTCTCCTAGCACTCCCCTCTGACCATCTCCATGCCAGCCACTGGGACTAAAATCTGGTCCCCAGAGCTTTTCTCCTTCCAGCCCAGAGAGGGGGGCTGCCTCTTTTCTTTCTCTGTCTCCACCCCGAGCCTGTGTCCAGCACAGCATCTGATACTTAGCGGGTGCTGGTCATCAACTTTAACTTTCCCTCACAGCGTAACAGTGATGCAGGAACGCCCACACGTCAATGCTCCAAGGGGAGTACTCTGTGGACCGAGCCTGCATCAGGGACGCAAGGTTTCCAGCCCCCAGAAGCACCCCTCCTGAGGTCAGAATCCTCCCTTAGTGACCACGGGCACCATTTCTCAGGATCTCGTGCCAACAAGGCTGTTTGCCCATCCCTCCTGCTCAGCAATGTGGATGGAGAAACTGCCGGGCACTGGCCCAAAGAGTGGGCAGGTGAGTCATGAAGAACCAGCCAGACCCCCTCAGCCGCTTGGACACGACGGCATAGCCAAAACGCACAGGCCCGACATCTCCATGATCTCAGTCAGAGCTCTGAAACAAACGTACGGGGTGTCCTGATGGAGGTGATGAGGGAGGATGACTGGAGAGACAAGACAGAGAAGCTTCAGCCCAGATGGAAGGAGGGGGAGAGGTGGGGCGAGGGAGCCCTGCAGAGGGCAGCGTTGTTCCTGGAGCTTCCACAGGATCAGGGCCTGGGGTGATGCTCCAGAACCCTGCAATGCCCATCTACCCACTCACTATCTGGACGCTGAGTCAGCGAGGGGGGGTTGGGTGGAGAGATGGGGAGGACAGAAGAACTCCCGCCCCCCGAAATCTTCCAGTCACATGGAGCTGCAGTGATAGAGACCAAGCCCCCAGGGAGGAAATCAGTGCAGGCCTAGGGGTCCTCGGCCTCTTCTTTCAAACCACAAGCCCCAGCACCGCCTTCCCAGGATGCCGGCCTTGGTTTTTGGCCAAGGTCAGACTCCCTGCTGAGTATCTCTGCCCTCAGTGAGTGATGTGCTGACGGCCCGTCAGTCTGTAATCTACCCAGTCTGAGGTCATTACCAGGGGCCATTATCTCGTCTGGAGCCGTCCTCGAGTGTGGATGGCTTGAAAGAGCTCCCGCCTCACCCTGCAGCCCATTGATACGAAAGGCCCTGGCGTCTCGAAGATCACTCTTTATGGAAACGAGTTCACCCAGAAATGGGATCCCAATTGTTTCAGTAACAGGCACTGAAGGGCCCTGGAGGCTCATGAGTCTGTGACTGATGCCTGGCTGAGCGTCCTTCTTCATCAGGGAGACACTCAGAGTCCACACGAGTTCGGTTCTGCTCCCTTCCCTCCATGCCACAACCCCCCCAGTCTGGATGGACCCCAGCTTCTCATGCCCGAGGTCCCAGGGCAGAAGGGGAGCCCGCCCCATTAGGGAAATTGTACGCATATTGATTTACTGTGACCACTCCATTTTTAGAGAAAGGAAGAAAATTCATAACCTGCAAAACTACTTCAAATTAAGTCCTTATCCACCTCCTCTCTGCCAGGCTTGCTTTTATTCAGCCAACAAGTATTTACAGGGCAAAGCACTCCTTGTGTGACAGGGAGGGTCTGTAAAATTGTGGTGGACAAAAGAGATGAAGATTCCTGCCCTCATGAGTCTGGTGGGAAGACGGAGAACCTGTGAGCAAACGGGCAAGCGAACGAGTGGGCAAACAGAGGACTCCTGGGTCCCGTGGTGAGTGACACACATACGGCACAGGGCTGGCGATGCTGGCAGTGTGACCTTTCACCCCATGCTCAGAAGGGTCCTCAGAGAGGAGACACGAAGGGGCAGGAAAGCAAGCGGTTTGACAGTGTGGGTAAGGCATCCTTTGGCAGAGGCCACAGCAACTGCTAGTGTCCTGGGATGGAGAGGAAAGCCCCAACAGGGCGAGAGACTCACACACAGTGGTCAGAGATTGGATTTCTATTTGTGGTCCTTTATCAGAGAGGACGCCATTATTTCTCCACATTGAAAGCTGTGCAGAACACGCTCACCCTGAATGCAAAATCGTTCCCACAAGAGTACTCAAATCACGCCTTCCTCTTAAAGAATCAAGAATAGATTTTGATTTTCATCAGTAACTAACACTTGTGACCTTAAGCAAATGCACAATACTTGATTAGCTCGCTGATGAGGAAATGAACAATAGTAATATTTAACCTTTAAAGAGCATCAGATGACTCATGGAAAACATTCAGTTGAAACAACATCAACAACAACAACGATATTTGGGCCCCAGCTCCATTACTTTGTCTATCTTTCACCATCTCCTTCAGCTTGGGCTCAAAACAATGTAGAATATTTTGTCTTGTCTGGAAACCTTCCTAGGATTGTCTGAATATGACCTGATCAGGCCACTCTGCTGCCTGGGGTTGGTCTTTGGACAAAGCCCTCTGGACCTCCCATGGGATGCAGGGTGGCTCAGGCTACAGGGTCCCTCTGGCCTGGGGAGTGAGGGGTCCAGAAGAAGCTGATCTGTGTCCAGGCTGGACGCATGGGTCCTGGTGTGTCAGAGGGCAGCCTGGGGCTCCCCACCTGTACAAGGAGGACAGTGGGGCTGCCCGCCAGCATCCCTGTTGGGAGACTGAAAGGAGAAGCCTCAGAGCCCAGCACACTGGAATTCTGAGACCACAACAGCGCCTCTCTCTCTGTGCCCAGACACCACGGGAAGATCAGGGATTCCCCAGCAGAGAGCTCGAAACCACGTCTCCCAAACTTCACTGTGCACAGAAAACACCTAGACCTTGTTAGAGCATAGAATCTGACTCAGAAGCCAGACTGGACCAGGTCGTGTGGAAGCTGCCGGCCCTCGGGCCACACTTGGGAGCCGAGGGGCAGGGACCCCAGGGAGCGCTTCTGCCAGGAGCTCCCGAGGCCCCCAGAGCCTCCAAGAACAAGGCCTTCAAGTGCGGCAGCCCCTGCTCCAGCCCAGGGCTCTGCCCCTTCAGCTGCACCTCCTGTTTCTATCTGGTTCCTCGTGCAGGCTTTCACCTCCCGCACCTGATTCAAGACCACCCTGTCTCTCGCACTCCCAGTACCAGCACTCTCTTCTGAAGGTTCTTGCTGGCTCAGCAGCTGGCTCTGGTTGTCGGGTCCACCAGGATCTGGGGCTCCACATCCTCCCACCTCTGTGTGCAGAACCTTGTTGCTTGGCATCTACTGACATAGACGGAGGAGCAGAAGAGGCTTCGTGAGGCCACTGGGTTGGACTCCCAGGCCTCCAAGTGACCAGGCCTGGGTGTGGCAGACTCTGAAGAGCAAAGCTGCCACAGATACTGTCCCCTGAGCCCTCCATGGTCCAGCCCCAGTCATCTGGCTGGCCTAGCCAGGAGCACTCGGCAAGGAAGGGCTTGGTCAGCAACACAGGGTGCAGGGGAATATGCCCCCTTCCTCACCCCAGGGAGCCTGGGGGTGGGGCTTCACACGGGGGTCCACCGTGGCTATAACTGACACATCCTATGTTGACCCTACCCCTGCTCCATCTTGTTTCCCTACACCCTAGCCAGTTCTGCCTGGTATATCCTTCTAAATGCACTCCTTGGCTTCAGGTGCTTATGTAAAGGTCTGATCTGGGAGACCCCAAAAGCACACTGTCTTGAGCTCTTGGCAGCATCTGAGCTGGAGTGAGGCTGTATCCTGGATTTTCCTCTGGGGCACATGCTTCTCTTTTGAGAAAGTCCTCAGGAAACTGCAGGCCGGCACTTCTGGTTAGAAGCCACTTCCTCTCTATTGACCAAGGACTGCACTTTGAGCTAATACAGTCATCAGGCTCCTGGGGTATGGACCAGAGCAGATTTTACATAGGAATTCCCTCATTTTCTCACTGAGGACATGTGGCCCAAACCAATAAATCCATCTGCCTCTTAGATGTAGTGTCAGGTTGTCGTGGCCAGCCGTGGGCTTCAAAGGAAACATATTTAAGTCCACATTCGCAGAGCATGAAAGGAATATTGAGATGTTACAGCAATCAATTTCTCATAAATAATATACATGTGTAGCCACATTATATATTCAAAGCGGCAGTCAAGTGGTCGGGGAGAATGATCATTTATTCTGTTGAATTTCTTCAGAATGAATTCTGGGACAGATCAAACAAAAAAGTTATAAAATAGGAATTATCGGTAATGAACACCACACGTTGCAAGGGAGTCTGCCGAGTTGTGGTGCATAATTAAAGCAGGAGAGGTCAGGGTTAAGCTTAAGGTGATTTTGTGAGGACTCATTCTGTATCCTTTCACAGAGCAAGAGTATCATTTGTTTATTTTGCCAGGATTTTTCATTTGAAATGACTGGAATGCAAATGCACTTTATTAATTCACTGTGATGAAGACGTCACTTGTACAATGGCAGAATGGTGACTGTGGTTGGCATCTTAGGATTCCCTGATGAGGAGGTTTTACTTCCTCTACAATCTTCCTAGCTCCAGGGCATGTGGGGCTACCCTGTGTTTCAAGGTTACCATTTTCTGGGGAGAATAACAGAGCTTTGCCCACCTTCAAGTGGCTTCTCACTGTCAGCAGGCAGAGCTAGGGCATGGCAGGAGAGGTGAAGGCACAGTGGACTTGTTTGAACACATGTGGTCCTAACCTGCCAGGTAAATTAGACCTTTTGGGCTGTCTCACTTCACCTACGTGAGTAAATTATAAAAAGGACCTTGGGTGTAGGAATGGGTCAGTGTAACGGTGAAGGTTCCAGGCAGGTCTGGCATTCAGACAGAGCTGTGTTCAAATCTTGAGCCTATAATATTCAGGCTGTGTGATCTGGGACACTCACTTAACCTCTCTGATCTTTAGTGTCTTCATTTGTAAAAAGGAGAGAGTAATGTCTCCTTTAGAGGGCAGATAAGGATAATGAGAGGTGAGAGGCCAGAGGGAGAAAACTTACAAAAAGGAAGCTCTTGCTGCAATTTCTGGCATCATCAATTCCGCTGCTTCCTGGGTGACTGCCCTCTGCTGACCACAGAAATCATCAACCAAACAGAATTCAACAGAAGTAAACATTTCTCACGACACTGAAGAAGCCACTGAGCCCAGGATACAGTTTGCATCACAGAACCTTTCACCATCGGACTCGCATCTGGCTGAGGCCGCCACCTCTGGGGGAGACCTCAGCCCTCATAGCTTCTGCCCTCACTGGACAGGGTGGGGCGGGGGTGCTGTGAGGGGTAGCAGGAGGGCCGTTATGCAGCCAGTGCGCCTAGGACCCTCATTCCTACCACGTGGAGGCAGGAGTGCACAGTGCTGGAAGGAGGGAGGGCCTCTCAGGGCAGGGTGTCTGCACACCAAATGCATGCAACCAGCAGAAAGAGACCCCTTGGCTGAGGTTGCTGCTGTGATCACCACTGTGGCCCTGAGATGATAAAGAAGATGCCAGAGACCCTGCCTCTGTCCTACCCACTCTCTGTGGACCCACTGGAAGTCCTGCTCACTCGCTATGACCCACCCAGGTAGGGGATGGAGAACAGGAGTGAAACACACTTCTCAGAGGCCGTTCTCCTGGGTCGGCAGGACAGAAAGCCCAGGGACCATGAGATGCCACCTGCTGGGAGAAGATATTACCCAAGAAGGAGCTCTGAGCAGCCAAGCACAACTGAGTCTGCCTCCATGGGGTCACTTGGGTCCCAATTCTAATGTGGATAATAAGGACTCAAGCTCTCAGCTTTTCCCATGGGATTCTCTTGGCTATAAAGAAGACTCCCCTCCCCACTGAGAGTTGCTGAAGCACAAAGGGAACTGTGTGGCTCATCTTGTGGGAAGTCCAGCAGGAGGGCAAGCTCCCAGGGGACGCATGTGTCCACGCTGGTTCCATTCCCACAGCCTCCAGGCTGACCACCTCCACCAGCCAGGTGGCTCCAGCACATCCAAGCCCAATGCAACACAGCCCCAGGACGGGAGGAAGTGTGTCTATCTTGGTGCTAAAATTTAGATGGCTTTTGTATCCAGAATCCCCGGGCTTCCTGCAGGTGTTTGACCCAAGTTCACTTGCAGATCCAGCCCAGCCCTGGGCAGGCAGGTGTGGCCTGCTTCCCTGGATCCATAGGGACCTCAAGGATGAGGGGCAATTACAGGATGGAGGCTCCGCTGGCAAAGAGAAGGAATGTAGAGGCCAGGCAGGCAGGCAGAATCGCCCCATAGATGCCTTCCACGCACTAATGTCAGGCTGTGTTTGGATAGCAGGTGGTTCAAAGAAAGTGCCTCCTTTCTTCAAATAAGTCACTTTAAATCAAGTACACAAAGTGAATATCAATGTTTTATTTGATTGTGACAGCCTGTCAGTAAATTTAAGGAGTAAATGTGATGGTGAGATTTTTGTTGTTGTTGTTGTTCTTATATACATTTTTGGCCTCCCCTCACAGAAGCATAAAAAATTCCCTTTGTACCAGCCCTATAAGAGCAGCTTTCCAAGAGAAATACAACATCTAGAGACACCCAGGGTTTTCAACCCTGGCAAAAACAACTCCAGCATCCTCACCACACATCAAAGAGAGACAGCCCTGTTCTCCTGGCCTGGATTCTCAGGCACAATATTAAGAATAGTAACAATTAATCAAGCTCCACAAAACCTCAGATACTCTCAGAATTCGTCACTCCACAAATAAGACTGATGTTTTAGTCACCAGACTCTCCCCTCTGCCTCCTTCACTGGAAGCTGAGCTCCCAGGAACCATGCTTTGGGGACAGGAGGAGGTGTAGGATCCTGCTGGAGACTTTGTTTTCCTAGAACTCTTATCTCCAGGAGCTTGCTGCTTCATTTGAGAGAAGCATTTTGGGGGAAAAGTTCAGAGGAGCTCTTAGAGAGGGAAAAGGAGAAACAGGGAGGGGTCCAGATGAAGGGCCTTCCTCCCCTCTGTGCCCACTGTTGGGTGGTGTCTATGAACAGCCACGCTTTGAAGCCTAGCTCTGTTTCTGCAAAGTGGAGTCTGTACTACTGATCTTCACCTTAAAGACTCACCATCGGGCACCCGGTCACAGTTTCAAAGGAAGGAGCTACCACTTTTTATTGGTGGCCTGGCTTGTGATCGTACATTCTGCAGACCCACTGCCCCCAAAGGTGAAAGAGCAGGGTTCTCCTTTTGCTCCCAGCGGCCGCTGACATTTGCATCCTGCAGGGGCCTCAGCGCATCACACACGGGTGACCCTCACGCCTCCTGTCAATGTTCTCTATCCTCTCCTTCCTTCCTGCTTCTCCAGCCAGAGAGGCTTGGGCTCGAGCTGTGTGAGCAGGAGGCTTGGTCCCCTCACAGCAACCAGCTCCTGTTACCTGTGGTGTCTGCATAGTTGTCCCCATCAAGCACAAACACCTTGAGGTCACATTCACATCATATTCACTCCTTCAAAGGCCCCAGCATTGGCCTAGCTTTTGAATGAAGTCAATGATGCCTGTTTATGGAACCCTTTTTGCTTTGTTATCATGTCTACTAATTGAGCCCCACGATTTCAAAGTATATTTTCAGCCCAAGTCTTTCTTTCTGTTACTAAGTATCCCCCATCCACTAAAGTGAAAGTGAAAGTATTGGTCCTTCAGTCATGTCTGACTCTGTGATTCCATAGACTGTAGCCCACCAGGCTCTTCTGTCCATGGGATTTTCCAGGTATGAATACTGGAGTGGGTTGCCATTCCCATCTCCAGGGGATCTTCCTGACCCAGGGATCAGACCCAGGTCTCCTGCATTGCAGGCAGACTGCTTACCCTCTGAGCCACCAGGGAAGCCCCCCAGCTCCCCACCCCAAGGGAACTTGAATTTTCTTTTATGTTCTAATGAGGTAAAAATGAATCCATGTTCATGTACAGATTGAATTCCAGCAAATTTAAATCCTGGGCCAGTTCCTGCCATTTGGGGGGACGATGCAGTCTTACAAAAACCAATGCAAGTCTGAGCAAATCAGGGTGGATATCTGTTGAGTCATGCCAAGTTTCTGATGCAAAACCATCTCTGGTGTGGTCTTGCCCAGGCATTGGAGAATGCAGAGGCCACTGAAAGGGATGAGACATTGGTGTCATGCAGTTTGCCACTTCCCTGAAAGAATATCATTTCAAGTGCATTATGGATGCAC